>CM051241.1:19196992-19324492 GCA_027917425.1 Gastrophryne carolinensis | reverse complement strand
TAATTTTGTGAGTACTCACCCGTAGATTGATTTCTCTTCCATTATTACTTCAGGACATCAGGATAATTCAGTGACGATAGGGTTAACCTCTCGACATGGCGTGGGCTGCAAGACAAAGGCATGGCTCCGCCTCCCGGCCTATATTCTTCCGGCTGACTTCCTCCACTCCAGTTTAATTAAAAAGCAGTAGAACCAGCCGCCCGGGAGGCATACCGATATATCTCTTGTTGGAGACAAAAGGCTGGGGACAAAATACAAGACTCCTCCCTCTGATTATAAATATCTATTTTATCTTTTTTTATTTTATTTTTTTACACATATTTACCACTCCACTAACACTAGGCATCCAAGGAATGGACATAGTAACCTAGCAGACAGGGAGAGTCTGATGTCCTTAAATAATAATGGAAGAGAAATCAATTCTACAGGTGAGTATTCACAGAATTATCTTTTCCCTTCCATTTTACTCCAGGACATCAGGATAATTCAGTAACAATAGGGATCTCCAAAAGCAGTACCCTGAATTTGGATGGGATCCCCAAAAACCTTATCCCTTTCTATCAGGAATAAGACATTTTAAAATCTTCTAGGTTACTACAGCCTGTAATACCTTTCTACAGTTATTCGCATCCACTGAATCTCAAACATCTACCCTATAAAATTTGGTAAATGTATGAATTATAGACCAAGTAGCAGCTCTATATACTTGTTTTACTGAAGCTTGATGCTGAAGCCCGAGAAGATCCAATAGCTCCTGTCGAATGAGCAGTAGTCCTAAAGGGAGGATCCTTCCCCTTAGGGATATAGGCTCCTACCACTGCCTGTCTAATATATTGGCTGATAGACTTAGGCCCTTATTTATGAAGGAATAGCGACAGGTAGCGACTGTTGAGCGACCGGTAATGACGGGCACTGCCACGAGAACGCCAGCTCCCCACCACAATCACACATTTATCAAGCCAATCCTGCTTAGCGACTGAGATAGCGCCAGATAGCCACTCATTCATCATTATTCCAGCCTCAGCACAGCGCCAGCGTCTGACCTTGAACAGCGACAGGTATGACCTCTCGCTACCTGGCGCTCTCCAATGCATTTCAATGAAACAATCTTTAAATATTCATAATTAATTGTTATTAATGTTTTGTTTTTTTTGTTTTTTTTAAATGTGAAAAATTCTGTGACCACTTCTGCCATGTTAATTTTTTTAAGGTAAAAAAAAAAAAGAAAAAAAAAAAATTGTGCAAAATTGATATTACAGGTCTGATATTATTGTATTCATATTACTAAATTCTTTCAAAATTTTTTTTTTTTTGTTTTCCAAAAATACCATTTTGTGAGTACTCACCTGAAAAATGGATATTGTTGGTGTGCCACACACCCCGCTTCACTTCTAAATATTCATCACTTAATGGGTTAATCCACCGCCAGGTGACGTAGTGCAGAGAGGAAGTCTTGTAACGAGCCCCCTTCCGGCCTATATATACCTGGTACCTCCCTTCAATCACCAGTATATTAAAAAGCAGAAAGACAAGGTACCAGTATTCCACCGGTAACCTCAAAATCAATTTTGATATAAATAAAAAAGGCTTCACCATATAAATGCTTCGGTAATACCGAAAAGGGTGGGGGTGAAGCGGGGTGTGTGGCACACCAACAATATCCATTTTTCAGGTGAGTACTCACAAAATGGTATTATTCTTGGTGTGCCACACACCCCGCTTCACTTCTAAATATTCATCACTTAATGGGACATCCAAAAGCAGTGTCCACAAGGGAAGGGCATCTCAAGGCCAGGTGAAGCATAACTTAAATGACTGCAGTCTGCAGAACTTTGCGGCCAAAAACAGCATCCGCTGAGGTCCGCACATCAACTTTGTAAAACTTAGAAAAGGTGTGAACAGAAGACCAAGTGGCGGCCTTACAAACCTGTTCAACAGAGGCTTGGTGCTGAAATGCCCAAGACGCCCCAACAGCGCGAGTGGAATGAGCAGTGATACGAAAAGGGGGAACTCTTCCCTTAGCAGAATAGGCCGCAGTAACGGCCTGACGTATCCACTTGCTAATGGCAGATTTGGCTGGTGCCAAACCCTTCTTAGGCCCATGGGGCACAACAAAAAAGGAATCCGTCCTACGAAAAGGAGACGTGATAATCAAGTAGTACTTAACACAGCGTACTACATCCAAACAATGCAAAAACCCTCTCTTTGTCATTCTTAGGATTAGGACACAAGGAGGGAAGAACAATATCTTTGTTAGGCACTTACCTCGTCGCCGTCCCTGGTCCCGCGACGCGCTGTCGGGTGGCGCCCGGGTGGCTGCTGCCCGACGGTCCCCGGGTGTGCCGGCTCCTCAGCGTTGTCGTGGGGGTCGGGGGTCGGCGGCGCGGGACGGTGTCGGCGGCCGCGCCGCAGCCCGCTCTGCGCGGCTGCGCGGTCCCGCCGAGCTCCCTCTCGATGCGGCGCTTCCCCCTCCCGGCGGGGGCGCGCCCGATCCACAACGTGCTCGCGCGCGCGCGCGAGCACGTCTTCCTTATGCCTCCCGGCGGCGCTTTCCCCAGCGCGCCCGCCGGGGGCAAGTTTCAAAAACACCCAATCCGTGATCTGATCAGAGGAGTGGACCCAGGGACTGGTCGGCCTGTCTGGCCTGGGCCGTCCAGCTCCTGGGACCACTCCTGTTTTATTGTATGCACCAATCACCTTTGTTCCTTCCATTGCCCCTTTTTCCCCACTGGCCAGTACTCCCTATAAAGCTGCACTGCTCCAGTATCCCAGTGCCCGTTATAGCTTCTGGGTTCTGGATGTGCGTTGCTGTGTCTCTAGTGAATACTTTGGATTTGGACTTTGACTATTCTCGCCTGCTGCCTGCCCTGACCATCTGCTTTGCCTGACCACTCTTTTGCCTGACCCTCCTGTACCTCGCCTGTGACCTCCTGGACTTGACCTCGGCTACCCTCGACTACTCCTTCGTTATCTCCCTCGGAAACCTCGCCTGTGACCTCCTGGTTTGACCTCGGCCTGAATTACGGACTTTCGCACCCGGCATCCTCATTCGGGATTCCCTGCCAAACATCATTCTGCACCTTAAGCTGATATCCTTTGCGCCTTTTAAGTCCTGGGGGCAACCGACTGGGAGAGGCATTACCCGTGTCTCCTACAAGCGGGGGCTTGTCTATAGGCGGAAGTGGCGGTGGAGATTGGGGGATATCGGCTTAAGACAGACGGGTGTTTGGTATAGTCCTGACATTATAACGGGCCAGAAAGAATGGACCAAATCCTGGAACAGGTACAAGCCTTAACTGCGGCTGTAGAGCACCTGGCTCACCGGGTTGCGGCCCAGGAGAACCGTCCTGCTCCTATGGTCCCCAGTCCTCAGGGGACTCCGGCCGCAGCCGCTGTGGAACCCAAAATTCCACTCCCGGAAAAATTTCATGGCGACAGAGCAAGGTTTGCCAACTTCCGGGACTCCTGCAAATTATATTTCCAGCTTCGGCCTGTCTCTGCGGGGTCTCAAGAGCAGCGGGTTGGGCTGATCATCTCTCTTCTTCAAGGGGATCCACAATCCTGGGCCTTCAGCTTATCATCTCAGGACCCGGCTCGTCTTTCCGTGGACAGTTTCTTTTCCGCGATGGAAGTTCTGTATGACGACCCCGACAAAGGGGCAACGGCTGACGCTAAACTACGTACTCTTCGCCAGGGACGCCGTCCAGCCGAAGACTACTGCTCAGAATTCCGGCGCTGGGCAGTGGACTCACGCTGGAATAATCCTGCCCTCTGCGGCCAATTCCGGCTTGGATTGGCCGATTCCATTAAGGATACATTGGTGAACTATCCGGAACCTCAGACCCTAGACGAGTTAATGCACCTCGCCATTCGCATTGACCGTCGTCTTCGGGAAAGACGCCTTGAGAAAGGGTCACATTCCGAGTCAGTTTTAAGACCTGAGGCCCCAGTAGCGCAACCAGCTGAAGAACCGATGCAACTGGGCGCCACAAAACTCACCGAAGTTGAAAGACGTCGGCGCTTATCCGAGGGGCTGTGTCTGTACTGTGGCGGAACTGGTCACATGGTCAGACTGTGCCCAAAGAAGCCGTCGGGAAACTTCAGAGCCTAGGGGGTTTCGAGGGGGCCCTCCTAGGCTGTAAGGTATCACCTCATGTATCGTCACCAGTTCTTATCCCGGTGCAGCTTAAAGTTAATTGTAAATATTTGAATTTAAAGGCCCTCTTAGACTCTGGAGCAGCAGGGAACTTCCTTGACGCTGAGCTAGCCCAGAGTTTAGGAATTATGCTCCAGTCCTTGTCCTCACCCATCCGAGTTTCAGCCATCGATGGCACACCTGTTGCAGGGGGATTAGTACAGTTTAGAACCCCTCCTATACAATTTAAAGTGGGAGCTAATCATTCTGAAGTTATCAGTTTTCTAGTCCTGACTATGCCTAGCACCCCTTTAATTTTGGGATTGCCTTGGTTACAGGAGCACAATCCCCAAATTGACTGGGCCTCGGGACAAATTATGAAGTGGGGGCGTCAATGCTTTCAGAGTTGTTTGGAACTTCCGGTTCGGGTCACGCAATTATCTCCAACTAGAGTTCCCACTCCATACCTAGAATTTGCTGACGTCTTCTCTAAAAAGGCGGCAGATAAACTTCCTCCCCATAGACCGTGGGATTGCCCCATTGAACTCCTTCCTGGTACCATGCCTCCTAGGGGTAGAATTTTTAATTTAACCCGAGCTGAGAATCAGGCTATGCGGGAATATATTGCAGAAAATCTAGAAAAGGGGTTTATCAGGGCATCTTCTTCCCCAGCAGGAGCAGGATTTTTTTTTGTCGAGAAGAAGGATGGGGGGCTCCGCCCATGTATCGATTATCGGGGTTTAAACAATATAACTATTAAAAACAAATACCCCTTACCCCTTATTGAGGGGCTGTTTACGCAGGTGGCTGGGGCCCAAGTCTTCTCTAAGCTGGATCTCCGGGGCGCCTATAACCTTATCAGGATAAGACAGGGAGATGAGTGGAAAACGGCCTTCAATACCCTCGAGGGGCATTATGAGTATTTAGTTATGCCATTTGGTTTATGCAATGCCCCCGCGGTCTTTCAAAGTTTTGTAAATGAGATTTTTAGAGACTACCTTGGCCGATTTGTAGTTGTCTATTTAGACGACATTTTGATTTTCTCCTCGTCTCTTGTCGAACATCGCCAACATGTACGCATGGTCTTGCAAAAACTTAGAGAAAACTGTTTATATGCTAAGTTAAAAAAGTGCCAGTTTGAAGTCTCAGAGGTTCCTTTTCTCGGCTACATTATTTCTAATTCTGGTCTTTCCATGGATCAATCTAAAGTGAAGGCAGTATTAGATTGGGAGCAACCCAGGGATCTGAAAGGCCTGCAGAGGTTTTTAGGCTTCGCAAATTTTTACAGGAGGTTCATTAAAAACTTTTCTTCCCTAGTAACCCCGTTGACAAATCTTACCAAGAAAGGGGGGTACCCGTCAGTTTGGCCGGTTCAAGCTGTTCGGGCTTTTGAGAAATTGAAAGGGGTCTTTAGTTCCGCTCCAGTGTTGGTTCATCCGGACGGCCAATTGCCCTTTTTTGTGGAAGTGGACGCCTCCGAGATTGCTGTGGGGGCGGTTCTATCTCAATATCGCGGGTCACCTGAGCGCCTTCACCCTTGTGCTTTTTTTTCTAAGAAATTCTCGGCGGCCGAAAGGAATTATGATATCGGTAACCGAGAATTGTTGGCAATCAAGTTGGCCTTTCAGGAGTGGAGACACTGGCTAGAGGGGGCTCAGTACCCAGTTACAGTCTTTACGGACCATAAAAATCTAGAGTACATCCAATCCGCAAAAAGACTAACTCCAAGACAGGCTCGCTGGTCCTTATTCTTTTCCCGGTTTAACTTCTCTATAACCTATAAACCTGGGTCCAAAAACGTTAAAGCTGATGCCCTGTCTCGGAGTTTTTCTTTCTCTGACCTTCCCGAAAGGATGGATGTGCCCATATTGCCCCACTCCCTGGTGGTAGCCGCCATCCAACCTCAACTTCCTGATCTAGCTCGATTTCAGGCCGAAGCCCCACCCGAAAAACCTGACTCGGTCCAGTTTGTGCCCTCTCTTTACCGCACTGCCTTTTTGTCTCATTTTCACGAAACCAAAACAGCGGGTCATCCGGGGGTAAAGAAAACTATTGCTTTATTGTCCCGCCAAGTCTGGTGGCCATCCATTAGGAGCGATGCACAGAAATTTGTCCTAGCCTGTAAGGTCTGTGCTCGGAGTAAGGCTTTAAGACACTCCCCTGAAGGCCCTCTACTACCATTGCCCATTCCTGCCTCTCCGTGGACCCATTTGGCCATGGATTTCGTTACGGATCTTCCCCCTTCCCAGGGATATACCGTTATTTGGGTGGTAGTGGACCGCTTTAGTAAAATGGCCCACTTCATCCCTTTAAAAAAGCTTCCCACAGCTCAAATCTTAGCACAACTCTTTATCACGCACATTTTTAGAATCCACGGTATCCCGGTAGACATTGTTTCGGATAGGGGGGTCCAATTTGTCTCCCGGTTTTGGAGGGCTTTCTGTGCTAAGCTGGGCTTCACCGTCTCTCTTTCTTCGGCATTCCACCCTCAGTCGAATGGGCAAACCGAAAGAACAAATCAATCTTTAGAACAGTATTTGCGTTGTTTCACGGCTGATACTCAGACGGATTGGGCTTTCTTCCTGCCGTTTGCTGAATTTGCATTAAACAACGCTTCACATTCTTCCACAGGGGTTTCTCCCTTCCATTGTGTTTATGGCAAAGATCTGAAATTCTCAGCCCTTTCGGACCAACCCTCTAGTGTTCCCTCCTTGGATGACTGGGTTTCCAAATGGCCGGGGTTATGGAATAAAATCCAGCAACATCTGACTAAGGCTGTTTTTCAACAAAAAAAATTTTCAGATCGTAAACGTTCTTCTAACTCTGGTTATGAGGTGGGGGATTGGGTTTGGCTTTCCACCAAGAATTTGGCCTTACGCCAGCCCTCCGCTAAGTTAGGCCCTAAATTTATCGGCCCCTTCCCCATAACACGAAAAATTAATCAGGTTACGTATCGGTTGGCCCTCCCTTCCTCCATGAAAATCTGTAAATCCTTTCACGTTTCACTTCTTAAGCCTGCAAAAAACCATGAGTCTAATAGTCCTCCTAGTCCTGTGTTAGTTGATGGGCATCAGGAGTTTGAGGTTGCCCGGGTTCTTGATTCCCGCTTTTTTCGAAACTCTCTTCAATATTTAATTGACTGGAAGGGATACGGCCCGGAAGAAAGATCTTGGGTTCCGGCCAGAGAGGTTCATGCGCAGAATTTGGTAAAGAGGTTCCACAGAGAGAATCCTTTGAAACCCAGCTTGGAGGGTCCAGTGGCCCCTCCTCAGGGGGGGGGTAATGTTAGGCACTTACCTCGTCGCCGTCCCTGGTCCCGCGACGCGCTGTCGGGTGGCGCCCGGGTGGCTGCTGCCCGACGGTCCCCGGGTGTGCCGGCTCCTCAGCGTTGTCGTGGGGGTCGGGGGTCGGCGGCGCGGGACGGTGTCGGCGGCCGCGCCGCAGCCCGCTCTGCGCGGCTGCGCGGTCCCGCCGAGCTCCCTCTCGATGCGGCGCTTCCCCCTCCCGGCGGGGGCGCGCCCGATCCACAACGTGCTCGCGCGCGCGCGCGAGCACGTCTTCCTTATGCCTCCCGGCGGCGCTTTCCCCAGCGCGCCCGCCGGGGGCAAGTTTCAAAAACACCCAATCCGTGATCTGATCAGAGGAGTGGACCCAGGGACTGGTCGGCCTGTCTGGCCTGGGCCGTCCAGCTCCTGGGACCACTCCTGTTTTATTGTATGCACCAATCACCTTTGTTCCCTCCATTGCCCCTTTTTCCCCACTGGCCAGTACTCCCTATAAAGCTGCACTGCTCCAGTATCCCAGTGCCCGTTATAGCTTCTGGGTTCTGGATGTGCGTTGCTGTGTCTCTAGTGAATACTTTGGATTTGGACTTTGACTATTCTCGCCTGCTGCCTGCCCTGACCATCTGCTTTGCCTGACCACTCTTTTGCCTGACCCTCCTGTACCTCGCCTGTGACCTCCTGGACTTGACCTCGGCTACCCTCGACTACTCCTTCGTTATCTCCCTCGGAAACCTCGCCTGTGACCTCCTGGTTTGACCTCGGCCTGAATTACGGACTTTCGCACCCGGCATCCTCATTCGGGATTCCCTGCCAAACATCATTCTGCACCTTAAGCTGATATCCTTTGCGCCTTTTAAGTCCTGGGGGCAACCGACTGGGAGAGGCATTACCCGTGTCTCCTACAAGCGGGGGCTTGTCTATAGGCGGAAGTGGCGGTGGAGATTGGGGGATATCGGCTTAAGACAGACGGGTGTTTGGTATAGTCCTGACAATCTTGGTTCAAATGAAAAGCAGAAACAACCTTAGGAAGAAAGTCTGGCTTGAACCGAAAGACCACTTTATCCTGATGCCTCTCAAAGTAAGGCGCCTGGATAATTAAGGCCGCCAACTCTGAGACACGCCGGACAGAAGTGATAGCTACCAAGAAGACAATCTTCTGAGTCAGGGTAGACAAAGCAATATCTTGCAAAGGCTCAAAAGGAGGAGCCTGAAGAGCAGAAAGAACCAAATTCAAATCCCAAACCGGGAGTAATGGTTTCCTGGGAGGCCGCACATGCGTAACCCCCTGGAAAAAAGTTTTAACTAAAGGTTTAAGCGCAACACGCTTCTGAAAAAAGATAGATAAGGCAGAGACCTGCCCTTTCAACGTACTTAGCTGGAGACCAGAGTCCAGCCCTGATTGTAAAAACTCCAGAATCCTGGAGACCGAAAAGACCCTACAAGGAAAAGATCTTATCTCACACCAAGCGATATAGGCTTTCCAAGTCCTATAGTAGGTGATGGAAGAAGACCTCTTCCGGGCACTGATCAGAGTCTTAATGACAGAATCAGAAAGACCCTCCTCCTTCAGGATGGAGGTTTCAGCAGCCAGGCCATCAAACCCAAGTGAGTAAATAGGCACGGCACTTGGGTTTATATACATAGCAGAGTGCAGAGGTCAGGAAATTCCCGCCTGACGTCACTGTGACGTCAGCGGGCGCTGTATGGGTCCCCTAACACACAGGCCTCTGCACTCTGCTATGTATATTTAATGAAGGGGGATGCAGCACGTCCCGGTTGACAGTCCTCCTTGAGAAAGGGGGCACCCGACCCCCGAAACGTTGGATTATGAGACTGTTGCTTTTGTTCTGGCCATGACTTGGATCATTCTCTTACTATACTTTATGTGTAATTGGATACCTTTTGATTTGTACCATTTAATACAAGCATTTGAATCTATGCTTTGGAGTGCCGTGCCTATTTACTCACTTGGATATATAGCGGCGCCACCGCGGCCCTGGCACCCACCACTTAAGTTTTTGTAAGAGTGCACCAGCAACACTGGACTTTTGCATAGCTCACTGGCACCTGCCGGTTGCACCTACACATTGGACTATTCGACTAAGATTGTGTTTTCCAATGGAGATTTTCCAGGATATTGATGGCCACCCGGATAATCGTGCAAAAACGCGGACCTTTAACCCAGAAGAAGTAGAGACTATTCTTTTTCCCTCTAACCCATCTGCTGCATTTGGGAAGGATACCTCCACAGATTTATTTAAAGAGCTTAAACGGCTGAAGAAGAAACGTGTCAACTTGGAATTACACGGTCAGACATTGTCAGAATATTACCGGATCAAGAAAATTCCCCGGGGATTTAGGATTAAAAACCAACCCACCATCGGAAGAAATAAACCTGAGTTCTGTGAACGGTGGTGTGAGGTTTCAAACCAAAATTCTTTAAACTATATGATCCTTGTCATTGAGGAGGTAAGAGCACAGTTGTGCCAGATCAACCGGGAAATATACACACTTGAACTCCGTGTACAGGAGGGCATCTCTGAAACAACGAAACCTGAGGTGGACCTTAAATCCCTTGAGACTGAGATATTGAATTATACTGAAAAACTTAAGAGATATAAAAGAGAGAAATTCAGACAAGTGTGTCTCGATTACTCGGAGAATCGTGTTTACCTTTGGTTAGCTGGTAAAGATTCAGACCAACAACGGTTCAGGAGACAGGCAGCTACCTCAACAAGACGGCAGTATAACAGATCACAGCCATACCATACATCAGACAGTGACCCGGCTTCGGAAAATCTGTCCTCAGACAGTGAACCACATTCCAGGGGCCAAAAAAGGAGTACAAGAAACAAGAATCGTGAACCCCATTTTCGGGGACCTACTGGACTAAACGACCCAGGAGGGGCGGCAAGAAGCGACGACAACGGGTCCATGACATTGAGATCAGCCAACAAGAGACCCCAATTATGAATCTGTCCTCCAGACCACTCAACAGTGATGAGGTAAGCCTGCTAAGCAGGGGACTTTCTTATTGCCCTACATCACGCTTTGATGCATTCAAATTTGATATTGAACTGTTTAAACTGGAGCGAACACTTAAATTGAAGCAATTTTTCTCACGCTCCTCCACTGACCCCCGGGATGTTATCCAATCAGGCCCCACAAACTTGAAACTTAAGAGCCAGTTCATACCCCCTGGCCACTTTGGCTCCATTGAGAGTTATATTAAAACCGTCCGGGCCGAGACTGTACGAATAATGAAAACCAAGAAGTATCACCCTAACCTCACCAGAGGTGAACTTGCTGCCCTGTCTGCACTAAAACAGGATACCTCGATCATCATCAAGCCTGCCGACAAGGGCGGGGCTATAGTGGTGATGGATTATAGACATTATCGTGACAGCATCCTAGAGATGCTTGCGGATCCTGTCAGTTATGAGACCATTTCAGGCAATCCCATATGGGGAATACAGAATGCTGTGCAGCAATATGTTTCTCTTGGGATCACGAATGGATGGCTAAGTGAGAATACTGCCAAATACATCCAGATTGAACACCCGATCACACCTGTGATTTATGGCCTCCCCAAGGTCCACAAGGGCTGTGACCCATTAAAATTTCGACCCATAGTGGCCGGCACAGACTCTGCCACACAGCCACTAGCACAATGGCTGGACTATTACTTACAACCGTATGTGCAGCGGCTACCGTCCTACCTGAAGGACACAGGAGACTTCCTTGAGAAATTTAGACAGGTAGCCATTGAGAAGGACGACCTATTGGCCACCATGGACATCTCCTCCCTGTACACTAACATACCCAATGATCAGGGAGTAAAAGCTGTAAAGCACTTCCTGACATGCGAACCCCCGGCAATACCATCAGAATACCTTACCACAGGACTCGAGATTGTGCTACAGAATAATTACTTCAGATTTGAAGATGTTTTTTATAAACAGATCCTTGGCACAGCTATGGGTAGCGCCATAGCTCCAGCGTTCGCTAATCTATTTGTGGGCTTTCTGGAAGAGAGATACATATACCCATCAGTACTATATACTGAACATGTCAGATATTGGGGCAGATTTATTGATGACGTGATCACTGTGTGGCATGGGGATAGAAAAGGCTTTGATAAGTTCATGGAATACATTAACTCCATCTTTCCCACCATCACCTTTAACCCAGAGGTCTCAGACACGCATGTAACCTTTCTGGACGTAGCTATCAATAAGACGCCCGATGGACAGATTACAACGGGGCTTTATACTAAACCCACGGACAGGAATACACTGTTGAGATACGACAGTGCCCACCCCAGACCGTTGGTAAATAGCCTCCCTATCTCACAATTCCTAAGGGTCCTGAGAATCAACTCTGACCCAGTGACCCGGATGGACCAATTATTACTAATGATGGATAAATTCCGCGTTCGGGGGTATCCCGAATCGGTACTCACTCAGGCCCGTGCACGTGCTGAAGAAATTTGGGCAGGTGAGAAAAAGGAGAGGAGGCAACAAGAAGAACGTACCCCGTTTATGTTAACATTCAACCAGGCTGCTCCTACCATAGAGCACACTATTAAAAAACATGCGTGCATACTGACATCTGATGCCACAGTGTGTCCGGTCATCAAGAAACCGTTTCTTAAGGTCTATCAGCGCAATCGGAACCTAAGAGATTCCCTGGTCACGGCCGACCCCTTTGAAAAATATGCTAGGAAACCCATCATGCTTTCAACTCGTACTGGATGCTTCAGGTGCAATAATTGCAACGTGTGTAACTCTCTTATCCGTGGCTCAGAATTCACCCACCCGCACACTGGACAGCGCTTTAAGATCCGTGGCATACTCTCATGTCTCACAGATTTCTGTGTATACTTATTGAAATGCCCCTGTGGCCTGTTATATGTGGGTAAGACTATAGGCCCCTTTAAGAAGAGGTTCCAGCAACATCGCAGCGATGTACGTACGAGTATTAATAAACACAATAACGGTGAATCCCTGGACTATGATAAACCCGTGGCAGTCCACTTCGTGACACATAAACACCAGACTCATGAACTTCGGGGTATGGTGATTGAGCATGTGGAAAGACCGCGCCGGGGTGGGGATCGACACCTTAAACTATTACAGAGAGAGACCTATTGGATTCACAAATTGGATACGGTTCAGCCGAGGGGACTCAATACCACGTTTGGATATGCCTGCTATCTACCAAGACGTTGAAGTGACTGTAGTTAGTTACTACTGAAATGCAGCTTTCCCCCCCTAATACGCTTTACCCACCCTGTGATCTTGCCCCCTTCCCTCCTTTCCATCCATTTTCTCTGATCCCCCCATACTTTCCCCTCCCCTCCCCTCCCCCCCTTTCCCCCCCTTCTCCCCCTCCCCCCTTCCCCCCTATTCTGACCCCATCCCGTTTCCTCTATGATCCTTTTATCTAGCTGGTACTTACCTTTTTCCTCCCTACTTCCTCTGGGGCCCGCACCCCTTTATCCCTGTTCTTCTCCCCTTTATGTATATTATCATGTATGTTGCGATTACTAGCTTTATTGCTGCCTACTCCAACTAGCCCTCCTGGGCTTTCACCGCCACCCAGGGGGCTGCCAGTACCCGTGACAGCTGTCTTCTATGCGCTGCAGCCTCTGGTTGAGACTGTAGTGTCCTGATGGACGCTGTCTGTCTCACGGGCTGATGACAGAGACTGGGGCCGCGAACCAATCGGATCGCGGCCCCCGCCGCGTCATCAGTTACCGGGCAGCATTCGCAGCCCGGCTGCCAGCTCCCTGTCCCCGCTGACAGACGAGGAAACCGCTGCCTGCCAGGGCGGCGGGCGGCGGCTGGCGGTGACGGGTCCTCCGCAGTCTGGAGGCCCGGTGGATGTAGGTAAGTTGTTATAGTCCCATTTTTATTATTTTCAATATTGTATGCATATTACTGTGTGTTAGAGGACCCATACAGCGCCCGCTGACGTCACAGTGACGTCAGGCGGGAATTTCCTGACCTCTGCACTCTGCTATGTATATTTAATGAAGGGGGATGCAGCACGTCCCGGTTGACAGTCCTCCTTGAGAAAGGGGGCACCCGACCCCCGAAACGTTGGATTATGAGACTGTTGCTTTTGTTCTGGCCATGACTTGGATCATTCTCTTACTATACTTTATGTGTAATTGGATACCTTTTGATTTGTACCATTTAATACAAGCATTTGAATCTATGCTTTGGAGTGCCGTGCCTATTTACTCACTTGGATATATAGCGGCGCCACCGCGGCCCTGGCACCCACCACTTAAGTTTTTGTAAGAGTGCACCAGCAACACTGGACTTTTGCATAGGCCATCAAACCCAGCGCTGGTAAATTGGGGTAACACAATTGACCCTGAGTGAGCAGATCGGGCCGAAGAGGCAGAACGAACTGGTCCACTGCCAGCCGAACGATGTCTGCGAACCTCACTCGTCTTGGCCACCTTGGGGCCACTAGAACGGCGTACACCTTTTCCAGAGCCAACTTCTGAAGAACCCTGCCCAGCATGGGCATCAGAGGAAACAGGTATAGAAATCCCAGAGCTCCCCAGTTCAGGGACATGGCGTCCACTGCCAGAGCCAGAGGATCCTGGGAGAGCGACACGAAGTTTGGGAGCCTGTGATAGTGATGAGGGGCCAACAGGTCCACCTCCGGGGTCCCCCATTGGAGACACAGTGAGCGAACCACCCGAGGATGGAGAGCCTATTCTTCCAGACGGGGAGAGCCCTTGCTCAACCGGTCCGCTACCTGTTTCTTCACCTCTGGAATGTAAACCGCAGAGAGACAGGGAACATGGAACACTGTCCAGGTCCGGATCAGGGACACTTCTCTGAGAGTACTCAGACTGCGAGTCCTTCCCTGAAGACCGACGTAAGCAACCGCTGTTCGACTGTCTGAACACATCTGGACCAGAAGGCCCAGTACGTGCTGAGTCAGGAGAGCAAGCACCTGACGGATGGTTCTCAGTTTCAGAATATTGATGGGTAAGTGGGGCCTTTATGGTCCCCACTGGCCCTGAAACTGCAGCTCCTTCCAGAATCTGCCCCATCCCGACAGACTGGCGTCCGTGGTGACAATTTTCCAAAGGGGGGTCAGGAAAGGCCTGCCCTACACAAGATTGGTCGAGACCAACCACCACAGGAGGGACTGCCGTACAAGGGAGGACAACTGGAAGGACTGATCCAGCGACTGAGGTTGCTAGTCCCAACACGCTAACAGAAAAAGCTGAAGCGTTGTCATGTGAATTTGGGCAAAAGGAAGAAACACTCTGTGTTGATGAGAGTTCAGGCCGGGATGAACCAACCCATCTCTCTCGGGGACTACGAAAAGATTGGAGTAGAAAACGAGGCCCATCTCTAAGCACGGCCCCGGCCGGATGACCGTTATTTCTAACAGATCCCTTACCGAGGCCAGGAGCCCCTGCGTCGCCAAAGGAACGATGGGCACCCGAGACCGAACGAACCGTGAAGGAGGGTGAGACTCGAATTCCAGGTCGTAACTGGCCGACACTACCTCCTGGATCCATCTGCCTGGAACCACTTGGTTCCAAACCTGGGAGAAGTGTCGCAATAGTCCCCCCACCCGCACGGGTGAGGGCAGCCCCTCATTGCTGAGTGAGCTTATCAGCAGGTTTGGGCTTGGTGCCCCAGGACTGAGTGGGCCGGCCACGGCCCCTCCCCCGAGTCCAACCTGCACCTCTGGTAGCGGGAAAGGAAGCACCCCTGCCCGCTCTGAATCCTCGAAAGGAGGGCCTACTGGAATCTACCCCCCCAAAGGGGACACGAGGCCTCTTGCGTTGTGGCATCTTACCACCCTTTGCGACTGAATCAATTTTCTCCCCGAACAGACGCAACCCCAAAAAGGGGAGAGCTGTAAGCACCCTTTTAGAAGCTGCGTCCGCTGACCACTGACGCAGCCATACTGACCTGCGAATAGCCACCAGCATAGCCGCTGCCTTGCTACTCATAGCCAGCGCATCGTCCTGAGCGGCCAGGACATAAGACACAAAAGATTCACACTGCTTAAGCGCAGTGAACTGTTTGCAAGCGGGATTAAGATCCTCATATAGCCCCTGAATTAAGGACTTAATTGCCAATAGAAGAAGGGCTGAAGCACATACCGGGCGCAACGCTGACCCGGAATAAATAAAACCATGGCGAGCGTATTGGTCAATCCGACGATCTTCCCCATCCTTAGGGACAGTGGTCTCAGCTGACTGTACCATAGCCGTGCTGGAGAGCCCTAGTACAGGGGTATCGACGTCAGGAGGGACAGACCAAAGCTTCACCAATTCTGGCGGAAAAGGATAACGCTTTTCCCAACTGGAAGGAATTCCAGATAACCGCGTGGGATGTTCCCATTCCTTAAGAACCACCCTCTCAAAGTGGTGTTGTCTGGGAAAAACCAAACGCGGCTGAGGCTCCTTAAACAACTGACCCTTTGGCAGGGCGGCCGCCTCAGGTGGATTTAAACTCAAAATTTTAAACATTTGAGCCAGAATAGAGGGGGTGTCAAAAACAACCCCCTCTGACCAATCGCCAATCTCATCAGCCACAAGCTGACCTGCAGGCTCATCTGACTCTGACGGGAATTCATCCTCGTCCGGGGATCCATCGGACCATTCCACAGGTTCACATAGCTCGTCCTGTGGAGCCGAAGGTACCGGAGTCAGGTGCCTCCATTTTGCAGCGGCCTTTAACGCTGCTTTAACGGGCACTACTTTCCGGGGCTGGGCTGTGCCGCCGCCTCAGAATGCGAATCCCCACTTTTGACAGTGTCATGCGGGGTCCGGAACAGGGAGGGAGAGGTAGGAGACGATGAAGGATGTGATGGGCCTGCAGCCGAAGCAACGGACTGGCGCGCAATAGTCTGTTTTGCACAAGGGATGCAAATAAAGACATCATCAGCTGGGAGTGGAACCCCACAACCTACGCACCCCCCGAACGGCTCAGCAGAACCATTTCCGGAATTTACGGAAGCCTCCATATGGTGATTTATGGTATTCGCAATACTTGGGACTTTTAAGGCATAAGCCAACCCGGGATGCCCCTTTATTAGTAATGTCCCGGAAGGGAGGATTTTTTTTTTTTTTTTTAAGTTAAGGTCCCCTTTAATAAACTATATATATATCAGTATATAGTCTATATATATATATAAATGCATTAATAGATATCCCAATAAATAGCCAGGCAACATAGAGCCGGAGGGCCACCATAAGTAGGGATCCCGGGATCTGTAAGGAAAAATAAACCCCAATCAGATCCTCACATGTGTATAAGAATCATACAGGCATGGCACCAAAGTGCCTTTAAATATGACAAAATCATGCCCCCTTAATAAAATGTGACTCCCCACCATATCCACTACACAAAGATATGCACTCCCCATTTAACGGCCCCAACGGGTGGGGCCGCTTACCTGGCCCAGCGAAGGCAGCAGCCGGGGAGCAGGATTTCAGCCAGCAGCCATAGCACAGACAACCTCCCTTTGAAGGGAAGTAAACGCTGGGCCCGCCAAAAAACGCCGCATGACGTCGGCACCGCGCCCCCGATGCCGCGTCATCAGGACCCGCCCCCCCTACGCCAATCAGTACAGCCATTCAGCTGAAGATTACTCCAGATGGGCCACTACACGTGCGCCCAGGCCGCGGAGGGGGGAGGATAATAACAAAGACCGCATAGCGCAGCCTAAAAGAGCACATGCAAAAGCCAGCGGGGATAGGGGGAGGGGGGAAGGGGGCAGGGGGCCACTAAAGCAAAAATCTGCTAAAAAGCGGCCAGCCACCTATCCAGTGCAGTCTGCCATTCAAGCAGACCTAAACCGAATGTATACACATGCTGAATAACACTGAATGCATAACATGAACACACCCACATGTTGAAATACAGTGATACAAGTGAAACACACATACTTAAAGCGCACCCTCACACCCCCCCCCCCCATAGTGAAGGGAGAAGGGACCGTAACGGGAGAGAAAGGGGCTACGGGGACCCTCGGGACAGGGGCATCCCATTTCCGGATCACCATGCCGGATAGCCGCATTGCCCCACGCATGAGGTCGAGCGGTAGGAGATAAGCTCCTAGGCACTTAAAGTGCCATCTACCATTTGCCCGGTGAGCAGCCTAGGCTGGGAGGCTTCCATTCCACCATAAAGGTATACAAACTCAAACCGGACAGAAATAGACCAAAAGGGGGGTGGCGGGGTAAGAATACCCCGGCCTACCTGTAAGCAGGAGACTTCCATCTTCTGACTTGTCAGCAAGCAGAGAGAAAAATACTGGTGATTGAAGGGAGGTACCAGGTATATATAGGCCGGAAGGGGGCTCGTTACAAGACTTCCTCTCTGCACTACGTCACCTGGCGGTGGATTAACCCATTAAGTGATGAATATTTAGAAGTGAAGCGGGGTGTGTGGCACACCAAGAATAATATGGTGGTTTGGGGGTAAAAAAACTACTTTTAACACATCGAAGCCAGCGCTCTGGGGTTTAAACATGCATTTCACAGCGCAAGAATTTTTTGTGTGATTTTTTGATGAATGTGGTGGGAGCCGGTCGCTCTGACCAGTCGCTATCATGCGCACCCATACATCGCGGAACCTGTCAAATAGCGACTCGTCACCCCGTATTCAACATTACTGCACACCGACTCAGTCGCTATCAACAACCGAACAATGGCCAAGCACAGCGACTACTAGCGGGCACTGTGAAAATACTGCTACAGTCGCTCAACTGTCGCTACCTGTTGCTATTAATGAATCGGCCTCCCCGCTGGTGGAAGACCTTTCCGTGGACCCTCAGGTATGACAAAAAGATGTCCAACCTACGGAAAGATTGTGTAGCAGTGAGATAATACCTTAGTGCTCTCACTAAACTCACTACATCCAGACAGTAAAGAACCCCCTTCCTTATCAGACACTGGAGCAGGACATAAGGAAGGCAAAACCATCTCCTCATTAAGATGAAAAACACCTTAGGAAGAAATCCTGTTTAAAACACAATACCTTCTTGTCCTTATGCAACACTAAATAAGGAGACTTAACTGATAAAGCTGCTAATTAGGAAACCTGCCTTACTGAGGTTAATGACACTAAAAAGATAACCATAAGAATCATTAGACCTAATGACGCATCTACCAAATGGTTCAAAAGGAGGACCCCGAAGAGCTGATAAAACAAGTTCAGGTCCCAAACCTGCAGAAGTGGCTTGCGAGGAGGCCGCACATGAGCGACTCCTTGCCATCAAGCCAAAACTTGTGAGTTGGGATGCCTTAGAGGCCCATGTGTGAATAACTGTGTTGTCTGTAAACTCTGACATCCTTACTATGTCTGAGAACCAGCTTCTCCTTGGCCACCGAGGAGCCACCAGAATGGTTAGGCCTCCCTCACGAGCTAACTTTTCTAATACTTGACCCAGGAAGTGGAATCAGAGGGAATGCATAAGGAATCTTGAATGCTGACCACTGAAGATTCAGAGCCTCCGTTGCTATTGCTAGAGGATCCCTGGACTGGGACACAAACTTCGGAACCGTTCGATTGTGCTGTGATACAAAAGATCTATGACTGAAATCCCCCAGTGCATGCATAGAGATTGAAAGACCTCCTGACTCAGAGACCATTCCCCCTGATGCAGGGAATTTCTGCTGAGATGATTGGCCTGCAAGTTGTCCACTCCAGGTAAACTCTAAAAGGCGAGATACGGCCAATCTCATTGCTTTTTCTTTCTGTGGAGTTTGGGATACCCCTGACAAAGAATCTACGAGAGGGTCTGGCTCCTATTCAACCATATAACCTGAGGGTACAACTTCCTGTATCCAAAGATCTGTTACATGGAGCCTCCAAATGTGTGCAAAAATGCAGAAGCTGTTCCCCACAAGGGTGGGGGCATCCCTTAATGCCTGAGTGGGCTTTGAAGGGGGTTTGTCTTTATTCCGCCAGACACCTCTTGCCTTAATCTGGGACTCTCTATGGTATTCCGAAGAGGCCGAACCTCTACCCCCATGAAAAAAAAATCAAAGGATCCAAGGTCCTACAGAGATCAGTATTAGACTTCGGCTTCTATGACAGATTAGTAGATTTACCACCAGAAGTCTACTTTACCATGTCTTCTCGCATCCCAACATGCTCCCTCTATTGTAGTGAATGGAATAGACATGCAGTGGTGCCGAATTAGGTATTTGAGGAAGAGGCAGTTTTTTCCCTGCACCTCATTTGCGAACGGACACTGGCACTGGACGCCAAGCATCAGGATTAAAAAAACAAAAATATTACTTTATTTTCTTGCTCATGCCTAGTCATGGTGTTTAAATTTAGAAATTCAGTCATGTCACAACCACAGGCAGCCACAACCACAAACAAAAAGAAAAACAAAATAGGAAAAATAAATACCACCAGAGATTATATTCACAGCAGCCAGGGTTCCTGAGGCGGTTTGGTCGTCGAGTTACAAATACAACTCCCCATCATAAATGTTGCCTCTAAAGCTAAACTGGATCAGGTAATCTGAGCAGGGCGATCGCCCTGGGTGCCAAGACCATTGGGGGGACCTTTATCCTAGCCATCCTATTGTCTGCATATGAGTCAGCACCACTATTAGTGGTCAGGCTCATTCCCCACCATATATTGGGGAATCATGGGGAGGGGGCACTACCTTCTGCTAAGAACAAGCACAAATCGGTATTAGGCAGCAGTACCATAGGGTGAGAGGGGGGCATAATATCTTCCTTCCCGCACTTGGCGCTATTTTGCCTAGAAATTGCCCTGAATCTGGGGTTAGTGCTAATATTGGTTTTGTATATTGTTTGTCCACATCAATTTGAAACACTGTATATAGTGAGGCCTCCTGGTTGGTGCTATGATGTAAGCCAGGGCCAGCCTTAGGTTAAGAGTAGTGTTGGGCTTCGGATTTAGGTCAAAGTAAAACTGTGCAAATTTGGTTCGGCCAAAATGTCAAAGAGGGAACGTGATAAAGGAAATATGGAAAAGAAGGACATACTTAGTGTATATGGGAAATGGAAACAGAATGTGGGGATGTAGAAAAGAGAAAAAGGGAATGTGGAAAAAATACAATTCTGCGATTCTCACCTGTAGAATTGTTTTCTCTTCTGTATCCACTCCAGGCTGTCAGCATTCAGTAACTAATGGGTTAACTCTCGACCAAAGGACGAGGACTGCAAGACAGAAAGGTGTGGCTCCTCCCAACCTCCATATACTTCTGGCTGCATCACCACAATCCAGTAATTGAAAAGCATTAGAAACAGCCGCCCAGGAGGCTAAGGCGTCCTAAGAAGCCCTATATCTTTGTTGGAGACGAGGAGGACAAAAATTATTCTTCAACTTTCTCCGCTTATTTTCTTTCTCTTTTTTATTTTGCTGAACAACTATTTACATATATACAAGTTCGACTAGGACTAGGCACCTGAAGAGAATATATATAATAGCAGAAAGGGAGGGTCTGGCAGCATGGAGTGGATACGGAAGAGGAACTATTCTACAGTTGAGAATCACAGAATTGTATTTTCTCTCCCAATCCACTCCAGGCCGCCAGCATTCAGTAATGAATGGGACCTTAGCTTAGCTTACTACTGTCTGTAATACCATCCTACTAAATATGGCATCCACCGAAGCTCTAACATAGAACTTGGTAAATGTATGAACTGAAGTCCAAGCAGCAGCTTTACATATCTGTTCCACCGAGGTCTAGTACTGAAAAGCCCAGGATGCTCCAATAGCTCATGTAGAATGACCTGTAACCTGAAAAAGAGGATTCTTCCCCCCTGTAGGTATAGGCCTTTATTACCGCCTGTCTAATCCATCAGCTGATGGTAGTTTAGCTGATGGAAGATCCTTCGGTGGCCCTTCAGTTATAACAAATAAGGAGGCGGACTTACAGATTGTGTAGCAGAGATATATTTTAATACTCTTACTACATCCAAAGAATGTAGGGCCCTCTCCACATGGCTAACTGCAGCAGAACATAAGGAGGGCAAAACCACCTCTTCATTGAGATGAAAAGGGGAAACCACCTTAGGAAGGATATCCTGCTTAAAACGGAAGACAGCTTCTGTGTAAGTGTCATCAATCCTAGTCATGCTCCTGCCAGAGTTTCAAGTTCAAATCCCAAACAGGCAGAATAGGCTTATGTGGGGGGCCTAATAAGCTAATTCTCTGCAATAGGCTTCTGGAAAAATACAGATTAAGCAGATACCTGCCCTTTTAGAGTGCTCAATTGAAGCCCATCATCCAAAACCTTCTGCGGAAATTCAAGAATTCTGAGTTCAGAAAACTTCCTACAAGCAAAACCTTTAGATTCTTTGAATAAGTCCTCTTCCAGGCCTGAATCATGGTCTGAATAGGCCTGGCCAATAAACCCCTCTTTGTTAAGATGGGGTTTCAATAGCCAGGCAGTCAAAGCCAGAACTTGTAAATTGGGGTGCCGTAAGGGCCCCTGTGTGAGAAGATCTGGATCATCAGGGAGCCGCCTATGCTCACCCTCCGGCATCCTTATTATGTCTTCTCCTTTGCCAGCGAGGAGCCACCAGAATGGTTGGAACCCCTTTGCGTGCTACCTTCTTTAGTACACGACCTAGGAGTGGAAACGGATGGAACACATAAAGAAGCCTGAAAGCTGACGAAGAAAGGGTCGGTGCATCTGTTGCTATCGCTGGAGGCTCCCTGGACCGACACACAAACTTGTGTGAAACTGTGCATAGGGCACTGCCTCAAAGCAAGATACCATCAAGCCTACTAACCGCATCCCCTGACGGATCAAAGTCAAGCCAAGAGAGACTGTATTCTGGCCTGAAGCATGAGTCTCTTCTGTTCTGGGAAGAATACCTTAGCCTGAGTTGTGTCTAATGACATCCCCAGGAAAGGCCTCACTGTTGAAGGGATGCTATGTGATTTTGGATAATTGACTATCCAGCCAACCTCTTCCAGCGCTGACAAGACCATCTATGTATCCTTCTGGGCCAGGATTATCCCCTGGCTTCTCAGAAAAGCCATAAGGCCAAAAGCTTGATAAACACCCTTGGGGCTGAGGACAGGCAGAAGGGCAGAGCCACAAAATGAAAATGCAGGCCATCTACTGCAAAGCGCAAATATTTTTGATGACCCAAAAAAATCGGAATGTGTAGGTACACATCCTTTATATCCACTGTGGACAAATTCTCCCAGCTGAAGCGACATCACTGTGGATCTCAAGGACTCCATGCAAAAATGCTTCAGAAGGACGAACCCGTTGAGGCCCTTGAGATCTAATATTGGGTGCACAGAATCGTCCTTGGGGCTTGTGAACAAATTGGAGTAAAAACCCTGGCCTCTCTCTGAGAAGGGAACCTGATTACTCCAATCTGTAAAAAGGTGCGCTACAGCGGATTTTGGGATACCCCTGGACAAAGGAACCAGGAAGGGCAAGGGAGCCCTGACTCCCAATTCGATCATGTAACCACCTTCTGTATCCATAGATATGATACGCCTACAGATGGGAGCAAACTGCAAAAGCCGCCCCCCCACCCTCAGAGTTAGGGGCGTCCCTTCATGCTTAAGAGGGCTTAGAAGGGGGCTTTGTCTTACTCCACCAGCCAAAACGAACAGCGGCTGCTCCACCAGCGAAAAACGGGCTGCTGCTTCCACAGAGCGGCCAAGGTACAGACTGAGGCGGCAGACCAGGCAGCGCCTTTCTCCGCCACCTCATCGGATGTTCCCGTTAAAAATGTAAAATTCAAAACTCTTAGAATAAAATAAATAAATAAAACATATTGTGGGAAGGAGAAAAGGAGGATATATATATATATATATATATATATATATATATATATCCCCAGGTTCCCCCTGCAGGCTCACCAGACAAATACCTGCAGCTGACTGTTCCTTAAGGTGAAAACTCCAGCCCCAGAGTGAACCCCTGGCTTGTGCAGCGGGTGGGCGTGACCTACACCTAGTCTGTGCAGGCCACACCGACCCGCTGTACGGAGCAAGGTGTTTGCGTGTGCCCTGACCAGAACAGGCAGTGACAGCAGCAACGGGGTTGCTCCTCCATCTTTTTTTGCCCTCCCGCAGTGTGGCAACCCGGCCAGCAACGTGGGAACGCCCGTAACATGTGAGTTGCTTTTTTTCCATCTTCTTCTGCCGCTTATGGGGAATGGGAGGGGGGGGGGGGATTCCCCACTGCCTATGGGGAATGGGAGGGGGGATGCCACACTGCCTATGGGGAATGGGAGAGGGGATGCCACACTGCCTATAGAGAATGGGTGGGGGGATTGCCATTTAATTGAAGGATTATGAACATTGCCTATTATTTGGTTCACAAAATTTGGTTCAGAATATTATTTTCCCTATTTTCCTCCGCAAAATCCTTGATAAGTCTTATGGGCAGGTGCGTCTTATATGGCGGAAATATGGCACATTCCTTTTATGAGTTTACCCACTGCATATATATATATATATATATATATATCTCAATCATCTAATGGCAGCAGTGGCGTTGCTAGGGCTGGTGTCACCCGGGGCGGTAGGAAATGGTGTCACCCCCCCCCAATGGTGTCACCCCCACCCCCACCCCCCCAATGGTGTCAACCCCACCCCCCCCCCCAATGGTGTCAACCCCCCCCCCCCCCAAAGAAAACAAACAAAAAAAAAAGCATTTTTGCCGGCATGGTGGGAGCGGGCCGGCCGGTTCCGCGCTGACAGCGGAACCGGCCGGCCCGCTCCCACCATGCCGGCATTTTTAAAAAAGCAAACACTTACCTGCAGGTCCGGAGCGTGGAGGCCGGCGCCGCTCTCAGCTGTCATCTGAGGGTGCGTCATCAGAGGCGCCCTCTGATGATGCGCCCTCAGATGACAGCTGAGAGCGGCGCCGGCCTCCACGCTCCGGACCTGCAGGTAAGTGTCTCTATACCGAGGGGTGACCGGCCGAGAGGTGTCACCCTCTAGGTCTGGTGTCACCCGGGGCGGTCCGCCCCCCCCGCCCCCGGGTCGCTACGCCACTGAATGGCAGACTTCTTTATGCTTGATCCCTCTCTGCATACTAAACAAAACACAAGAGCACAGTGTTCATGATTCATCTAAAGGCCCTGCCTCAGTGTTCTCACTCATCCCGAGTCTGGGTACTGGTCACTCATTATCCACAGTCCAGTCTGTTTTCAGGCTTTTTGGCCTCTCCAGCCATCCAGCCTAGAGAACTCACCAGAACCTACGTGTCAAAAGTGCTTTTCAATAGAAGCCAAAATTGCTTCTTTCACCCCACAACAATCCTTTAACCCTTCTAACGCCAACTACGTAAAATCTAAACTAGACGCTGCTGAGACCGCACCAGCTGTGTAACAAATTCTGGCGTACACAACTCCTGGGGTGGGATACAATAACTATAAACAACCAGAAACAGGGAGTCCCACTACTCCCTAGCACACCCAGGCAAACACGTGGCACCACCAACTATCTTAATGTACCAATGTTTATTGCAAGTAATAGTACATGACATACACACATATTAAAACATACTGATTAAAAACCATATACACTTCATTTGTCCTCTCTAAGGAACAAAGGAAGGGGCAGGGGGTAACTACACCGGTTTAAATGATACAATAGGTAATAAGGACCTTGGAGGACACTATAAGATATTTGTATGGGTTTAGGTCCGCCTTAATCCAGACTATGCCTCACCTATAATACTCATATGCCTGTATATGTGAGCCTGTGCAAAACGTGCAATGACAAAAACAATCCTACCTATACAATCCTCTAACTATCAATAAAGTGCTGAGTGCCTATATGTAAACATACCTTATGTGCAATTCCTAAAGTTTAAACCATAACTTGGATCAAGAGGACAGAGCCGAGTCAAGACAAAGGACAGACCCGTCTAACCATATGCAATACCAACAACAATAAAGCCTCACGTGTCCAATGGATATATGAATCTCCAGCCTGGCTGGGGTGGGGGGACCCCTATCGGAGATTCATATATCCATTGGACACGTGAGGCTTTATTGTTGTTGGTATTGGGATGGATGGGAGGTAACTATTAAAAAAATAATAATAAAATATTTTTTTTCTGTGTCTGTTTTTTTTCTACATTTAACCCTGATTCTATGAACATGTCCCACGGCAACCACCAATGTCTATGCTTTTCCTCCAAGCCCCTGAGAAGGGCCATCAAGTCCTCCATGCGTCTAGTATCTTCCACCCTACGGATCCAATAGCCAATGAGAGGTGCAGCGGGGACTTCCAATGGGCCGGTATACACGCCCTGGCTGCGTTCACCAGGTGAATAGTCAGTGATTTTCTGTATTTTCCGACTTCTCTCCTAATGGAGTGTAGCAGGAGGGTTTCCGGGGAAAGTGGGATGTCGTCACCTGTTATCTTGCGGATCCACTCCACAACACTCCTCCAAAAGCCCTGTATTTTCTCGCATTCCCAGAATATGTGGAGGATGGTTCCTTGGGCCTTCTCGCATCTCCAGCAAAGTGGCGAGACCGATGGGTGGAACCGATGCAGCGCCTGAGGAGTTCTGTTCTAACGGCAGAGGATCTTATATCCCGCCTCTTGGTAACCTCGGCCTCTTGCTGACCGACGCACGATGCGCCAGCTCGTGAATATTCTTTACTTGATTCGGGGAAAATGTAACTTCGAGGTCTCTTTCCCATGCTCCTATAAAGCCTGGCACGAAGGTCTCTCCTGGATCTACCAGGAACTGGTATACCATGGATAGCGCCCCTCTGATCGGCTCCGGTGACAAGCATAGCCGCTCAAAGGGGCGTTAGTGCCCTCCCAAACTCCTCGGGGGGGAGGTTACCCAGAAAGTGAGGGATTTGAAGCGCTCTCCAATGCAAGTGGGGTGAGTCCCCCACGATACAAGCTCCTGTTGGGTCTTCCATCTAGAGCTGTTCAGGAAGTCACGGGCGGTGCCTCTACCGGGCACCCTCCACTTCCCGAAACCCACGTCCAGCCAGCCTGGGATGAAATCCAGGGCCCCTATGACCGGCTCCTTTGAAGCTTCTCTGGTCCACACCTGTAAGGTTGGGCCTATTGTGGAGTGAGTCCTAAGTACACTCTGAATCGCACTGTCTGCTCCATTTGGACCCAGCGTTTGCGTTTTCCATGGAGGTTCCGTCCACAATTCTGCCCAGATGTGCCGCTGCATAGTAAATTTTGATTCGTGGGCTCTTGCCTCCCCACACAAATTTATTTTAAGGACATTACACCTGCCTAACCAGGACTGTATTCTGTCTTTCCAGATGTTGAGGGCTCTCTTAATTACTGTCAGCAGTGGTGGGAAATTTTTGGCAAACACGACCTTCAATGAAGGGGTAATCTGAACTCCCAGGTAAGAGATTGATTCAGCTGACCATCGAAAGACAAAGCTGGTTTCCATGTTTGTCAAATTCCTCTGTGGCAGGGAGACATTAAGTGCTTCTGACTTTTGTAGATTTATTTTGAAGTTCGAGAGCTCTGCGTACTCTTTGAACTCCCTTAATAGGTTGGGAATAGTTATTGCCGGTTAGGTAATACAGAAAAGCAAATCGTCAGCAAAAGCTGCTACTTTATCTTCAGATCCTCCGCCTACCACCCCCCTTATATCAGGATTCGCCCTCACCGAACAGAGGAAGGGTTTCAGCGTTAGGATGAATATAATCCGGGATAGTGGACACCCCTGTCTCGTTCCATTTGTTATCATGAAAGGCTCTGAAAGCATCCCATTGACCTTAACACAAGCTGAGGGAGAGGAATATAGAGATGATATCCAGGTCCTCATGTTTTCCTGCAGACCCAGATGTTCCAAACTAGCCCGGATAAAATCCCAGTGGACCCTATCGAATGCTTTCTCCGCATCTGTGGAAAGCAGCATGGCTGGGATTTTCTCCTCATGAATCAGGTGGATAAGGTTGAGGACTCGGGTCACATTGTCTCTTACTTCTCTCTTCGGGGTAAAGCCCGCTTGGCCCAGGTCTATCAACTCGCTAAGGTTTAATACCAGCCTATTTGCCAGTATATTAATGAATACTTTCAAGTCTACGTTTAGTAGAGATATCGGTCTGTAGTTGGAGCAGAGAAGGGTATCCTTCCCCTGCTTCGGTATGACCGTAACTTGGGCCCTTAGCATGTCAGGGGGCAATGTCTGTGCGGTCGAGATGGAGTTAAATGCGGCCACCGCCTGCGGGGTCAGAATGTCTCCCAGGCATTTGTAATAAGACAGGGTAAACCCGTACGGGCCTGGAGACTTGCCTGCCAGTGAAAGTTTGATTGCTTGAGCCCACTCCAGTTCGGTGATCAGCTCTTCCAGAGTCTCAACGATCTCGGGGGTAAGTGTTGGGACGCCCAAAATAGACACGTAATCCCTTGCATTATGAAGCAGGTTAGCCCGACCGCTCCCCTCCCCAGCTAGATTGTACAATTTGCGGTAGAATTCTCTGAACGCCTCAGCGATGTCGCCTGGGCTGGTGCATATCCGTCCTCCCGCTCTTAGGATCTGTGGAACAAAATTGTTTGCTCTCTGCTCATGGATCGCCCTTGCCGCATAGCATCCGCATTTATTTCCATACTCATAGAAGGAGCACCTTACTCTTAGGAGCGAGGCTTTGGCTTTGACCAGCATTATGTCTCTTAAATTTTCCCGTGCTCTCGCCAGTTCCTGTCTGACTCTCACTGCTTGTTGTCTTTTATGTTTGGCTTCTAGTCTGCCAATCTTCCCCAGCAGGTTGCTGATGGCTTTCTCTCTCTCTTTTTCTTCTGGACGCTACTTTCAATAGGATGCCCTATAGCACTTGTGGGCCGCCCACAGATTGAGGGGACTCATCTCTGGTCTAGTGTTCAGATCAAAGTAAGATCTGAGCTTTTATGATTGGGACCTGAAGCAGGGACTCATTAAGAATCCATGAGTTTGGGTTCGCAGGCCACTCGGGTATTCTTAACGAAAGAGAGATCAAGGCATGGACCGAGATCGTAATAGAATCAATCTCGGCCTTTTGTGCGAGCTGGAGATATCTATGTTCTATGAAGAGATACCCCTCGATTCAAAGAGCAAAAGTTAATTGATTTCGGATCGAGAATCGTAAGTTTGGGTGGGTGTTAGTCATTTTTTCATGTTTTTTTGGCCATTTCCGACTCGCACGAGCCTACGTACGAATGCGTATATGCTCTTACGATCATCGCAAGTTCGTTCCTAAATTTTAGGATCAAAACGTAAAACTTAGGATCAAATCCTAAAACTTAGGATCAAAACGTAAAACTTAGGATAATCGGATGTGTTTAGGTGTGATTCAGAGAACAGTTTTCAAACCTCTAAATACGTTTTAAAAGAAAGCCACTGCCGACACCTTTTAGCAGTCGGATTGCTGTTCGTGAACAGGTTTTTTGGCTATGTGGAGGAGTCTGCGCGTCTTGAGCTCCAATGAACTGCATGTATCAGCATGGCCGAGGCCATAAATTGTATGGCAATGCATACCTGATTCATGTATGCCTTATAAAAGCATTTTAATGTGGACCTTAATTAGTCCTTTGCATGTAAACCTTTATTGTGCAATATATTTGCGTTAATTAAAGAAACTTATGTCCTTTGTTATTTATTTTAAAATTGATGTACTAGAATAATATTTTTAGATTGCATTTATTGGTGTAGTTGTTTACCTTTGCTTTGTTTAATTATTTAAGCACATCTTTGGTCAGATGCATCACACTTACTGAGGAGAGGAGAGCGGGATAAAGTGCAGGATGTGGGTTACTGCTGTATTTTGCACAGACACAGCAGAGCTGGGGGCACGGAAAGGTCAGAAATCAAAGAATGCAGAGCAACACAGTCACAAGGCCCTTTCTGTTTGCAGGCTGCCCGAGAATACCTGAGCCGCCATCTTGGCTGTTTCTAGACTCATAACATGCAGAAGTTGCTGGGTATTTTTTTATATTTGAGAGCAATCTGTATGTAGAGGGTGTGGGTAACCACACCCAAAATTTTAAGTTGTACCATTTGAAGCCAAAATATTAAAATTAAATCCACAAGTAAAAAATGCAAGTTAACTAAAAATTAAACAAAGTAAGATTTACTTATGCAAATGCATTCATTAATGGTTGGTTACTACAAAATGAATGAAATAAAGAAAAATAAAAGACCAAATATTTAGAATGCACTTTAATGAGGTAAGTTTGTAGTGCGCAGCCGCAAGATCAGAAGGATTTACGTCCAGACAAAAAAGGAAAAAGGGCAAAACCAATGTTGCAACCTGAAAAATGAAACGGAAAATTCAGGATGGAAACTGACATAGGTCTGATTCCCGAACTGCCATACGAACGGACGTACATTTTAGGATAGAAACATATTTGCTTATAGAATCACTCGCAAGTTCATACGAACGCACGAGCGTACGGGAAAAATAGGATGATCGGCACCCAAATCCAAGCTGTTACATGTTTCTTTGAATCGACCCTATAGTCAATCCTTGAGTAGGAGTCGTGGGGAGATGAGAAGAAAGTATAATCTCTCTCTCGTGAGTTTTGTATATGCCAAGGGTCTACCAGTTGGGCCAGCCGAAAGGCTGTTTTGAGTTTTTTGAGGGCCGAAAATGAGAGATGAGAGGTCCTCCTCGACACATCGAGCAAAGGGTCCAGAGCCACATTGAGGTCACCTCCAAAGATCACCAGGCCCTCCGAGAAGGTCTGAAGGGTCTCCAGGGTTTGCTCTATGAACCGAATTTGGTCTGTGTTGGGTGCGTAGATATTCGCAAATGTGCACATTTGGTTTCCCATTCTTCCTTTAAGGAAGATGAATCTCCCTTCCTCATCTGACAAGCTGTCCACGAAGGTCCAGGGGAGCGAGGAGGCGAGCAAAATGCCCACTCCTCTTGACCTCGCGTCGGGTGAGTACGAGTGGTAGACTGATGGGAAGCGCATGTCTGTGAATTTTGGCGCCTTTCCTTTCTGAAAGTGTGATTTTTGAATAAACACTACCTGAGCTCTACGTTTCCAGAACAGTGTCATGCACATCCTCCTTTTCTCGGGGATGTTGAGGCCCTTGGTGTTCAGAGAAGCGATATGCAGCTCCATTGTGTCCCCAGCACCCGTGCCGGACCGCAGCAAAGCGAGGCAAAGGAGGGAGCAAACACCCAACCTGAGGGCAGGTCCCAGAAGGGAGGAGGGAGCACTACGGGCGAGCCGGGGGGTGAGGGCCGCGGGGAGAACCAACCCCCACCAGTCCTCGCGGGTCAGAGGGTAAGGGGGGGGGACTAAGACAGAAGGGACGAGGAGGAAAAGAGGGGAAAAGGGGGTGAGGAAAGACGAAGGAGGGGAGTAGAAAGACGCCCGTCTATACAGGTCACTCAGACCTTGACAGGCTAGCCTATGTGGGGAGCAAAAACTGTGGCGCTACAGGGGTCCCCTGCCTCAAGCCCAGGGCAGTTCCTCTCACAAGGAACGGTTTAAAATTTAACTTACCCTACCTGTCTCCGGTGAATGTCACCAAGAGCATGTCTCAACAACTAAAACCTTCAACAATAACAACCACTTGTATAACTACACAGTATACAGTTATCTCAGCCTCGGACATCCACCACCCACTGACCCCCATAAACCATTAATAGTCCCGCCAGACCTAGCCGGTAAGTGCCCAGGTTCCCCCATCGGCCGCGGGTCCCGGTGTCACAGGAGAATGGGAGAAGCACAAAATGCAACAGACCATTCCTCCGTCAGGGTTCGTCCAAAAGGAGGGACGCCATTGAGACAGTCAGCTCCCCCATCCGCCCGTCCCCCCACCGCGGACCGCGGTCAGCCACCCACATCGGCAAGCCCCACACTCGCCCATCATCACCACCCCACAGTCCCCCCTCCACACAAACGCGCCCCCCCCACAAGGTCCGGATCCAGTGCCGACCAGGGAAAGGGGAGCTAGGGTTAGCACGATGCGCAGGGGGGAGGTCCACCCCCAACCCGGGCAGAGCCCCCGCGCCACTCATCTGGCCTGACCCCAGCAGTCCCCCCCCCAGCGAAGGGGGGGAGGCACCCTCGCCAAGAGCAGGCGTGGAGAACCCTCCCTGAGAGTAGGCAGGCAGGCCCCCTATCAGCCGCCCACGGAAGGGGGCCAAAAGGCTCCTCCCACGCAGGGGAGGAATCACTCATCAGGGTCATCCCTGAAGAGGCCCCCTAACAGGCACCGCCAGCCGTGCCCCACCGCGGGCCCACCAGAGCATTCCACCCCAGCATACCATACATAACACAACACAGCACTCGGCCCCCACCAGGCGCCCCGCAGGACCCCCCCCCCAATTCACATCACATGAACCGCAGGAAGACCTGCCCTGCTGGAAGTCCAAGGGGGCCGAGGCCAGGCCAAGTAGTCACCGAGAATCCTAGGAGGGGGGCACGGCTAGGGCGGCACCAGGGGGGGCCAGAGGGGGAGCCAGGTCCGAGAGGCTCCCACCGTCACACCGTATCACACCTACCAGGATCCCGTATAAAGATCAGAGAAGGTCCGTGGTCCGGGGAAAAGGCAGAGGACAGGCCCAGGGGTCCACCAAACAGTAGGCCTCGGTGCCTCCACCCCCACAGGAAGCGGGCATGTAAGCCCGCGGTAAGAAATAAGTCCCAGGCCACGGGTCCAAATGGTAACGAAGACCAAAGTCTGGACCGGTCAGTCATGGAAAGTCAGGGGCCAGCCCGATTCAGTGGGGTTCTATTTCCATTCCACACCATGCGAGGTGGGGGGGCACTTAGGGAATCCGAGGTCAAGGGGCAAAACGCCTGATAGGCTCAGGCATCTGCTCAGCCGGTGATTCCGGAGCCACATGGCCCCTGGTTGGCAGGGGTGTAGGACAGCGAGCGACAGTGGATCCGAGGCAAAGGAAACAAGGGAAAAGGAAAATTACTCTTCCATGGGAGGGGGTGAACCCCCCCTAAGCGGTGGCCACCGTCTGGGTGGGACTCTTCTCCGGCGGATCCTCTGCGGTAGTGGTTGAAATGATGGGAAGTCCAGCCAGTTAGGGACCTCGAGTGGAGTGGTATCCAGGAACACAAATACGTTTTCTAAGTCCCCGGGGGTTCGGAGGGTGAAAGAGCCTCCGTTCTTGCGGATGATAAGATGGAAGGGGTAGCCCCACCTATAGGCTGCTCCGCTTTCTTTTATTCTCTGGAGGAGGGGCTTCAGTTGCCTTCTCATCCACAATGTAGACCGGGCCTGGTAGGATGGACAATAGCCTGGAGTCATGAACAACCTGGCCCGCCTCCCAGGCCTTCCTCAAGATTTCTTCTTTAACTCTGAAGTGATGGATGCAGAGGATGTCGCGAGGGGCCTCCGGGGCACCCGGCGGCCGACTCGCCACTCCATGGATTCTATCCAGCTTGATAACAGTAGTCAGCGGGTTGCCCAGTAGTCTGTTAAAGATAGTCGTAGCAATTGCTTCTAAGTCTGCATATTGAGGCAGTTCGGGGAGCCCACGTATACGAAGGTTGTTCCGCCTACTCCTATTCTCTAGGTCGTCATTTTGGATCTTTAGGTTGGAAATTGGGTAGCTTGTAGATCATTCACCTGTTCAAGTCGGGTGAGATGGTCTTCCGTCACTGCTCTTGCGTTCTCCAAGGCTGCGTCTCGATCTTCTACTGCCGCAACATTGTGTTGGACAACTTCCAGATCTTTTTGAAAGGCTTTTTCAATCCTTGAGATCATGGTTTCCATATCCGCCTTGGTAGGGAGACCCCCGAGACCCTCATCACTGCGGGCGACAGTTTCAGGCGGGCAGAGCCGAGCCATGTGTTCGGGATGCCCCTCCTTGTTTCATCCCCCATCCACCCTTGACCCGCCGATGCTTCCTCCGACAGCTCTCCCCAGCTCTCTCGCGACATTGAGGCCAGGGGGCGCCTGAATAGCTCTCCAAGGTGGTATGTATCTGGCCCTCTCTCCTAGAGAGGTGTGCTGGGCTGATGGCTTTGCTGGACACGGATGATGCTGGGGACTCCCTCCATCCCTCTACCTCTGAGCGAATGGGTTTCCCAGGAGTGGGGGGGGGGTTCATATGCTCGGCCTCTGGGCTAGGGGGGGGCCTCTCTCCACCTCCTCCCCCGAATCTTGCCCTGCTCTCGGCTTTTTCGGGGTTATGTGTCCCTGGTGGGGGGAGTCCCTGCCTGCCGTCCCCTGTACCTTATGCTGCTCCACGGCTGCAGCTGGTGTCTTCAGGCTTGTCGGCGCCTCCGCCTGCCGACAGGCGCCTCCCGTATTCACCGTCTTCAGGTCTGTCGGCGCTTCCGCCTGCCTCCTCGTTCTCCCTCTCCTCCCCGCTGAATGCCCGGCGGGGACAGCTGCTGAGGCGGTACGGGCATGGTTTCCGCCCGCACCTGCGGAACTGCAGCGTGCCGGCTCTCCACACTGCCGGGCGCTGCGCCGCACTCCTCTCCTCCTTCTCCCGGCGTGCCCGCCACCATCTTGTTTTCCCTCGAGGACGAGGATCCTGGGGGGTCACCCGGGCGCAGATGCCGCCCCCCTCTTCTCTTTTGGAGTCCCGCTGTGGTCCGCGACGTTTCCCCATCTTCTCTGGGGACAAAGTAGGGTGCTGGGTGTATTCTTATAGGGCACCTGGGCTGGGGTTACAGAGGAGCCTCATAAAACGCATCCCCCCGCTGCCACGCCCCCATTTTTAAAGGTTTTTAACCCTTAATATTCCAGCCAAAAAATGCCCCCCCCCCCCCCCGGAGGGGGGAACCCCACACCAATTTTTTAACCCTTTATAACATTTGCAAAATAAAATGCAACTACTATCCACACTATAAAGTGCTTTTCAGTTTGTGGGATCTCCTGGGCAGGAATGGGGGCTACCGATACATATGTGGTAACGTTGTAATCAGGAGAAATGGGGCTTTCACATGCTATATGATTTTCTTTAATAAAATAAATGTTTTATTTAAAATAAATGAGACAATTATAAAAAAATTTTTTAGTTTTTTACTCAAAAATATTTTAAAAAACAGTAGAAAAATTACAAACAAGACTCTTCATGTTAAAGCCTAAACTCTGCCACATAAAATATATATATATATATATATATAATCTTCCTGGAAGTTCCTTCAAAAATCAAGGTTAAACATAGCGCAAAATGGTGAAAAATGACCTGTCAACAGAGGGTGACAAAATCTCAAGTAGGCTGGCAATTAAAAATGGTTAAAAGTACCTATGTATGTTGAGTATTGTTCTGCTCGGGAGACCTTGCGCTTTCAGATTTAGCTTGTTTTTTCTTGTTGGCATATTGATATTTTAGGAAAAGGTGTTTTTATTCTGCTTTTTTATACATTTTTTTTGGGAAACCCTGTGCAACCTAAGAATTCTTTAAGGGATTACTTCCAGAAAGGTGAGCCCACTACAATAAGCTGGGTACGCTTAGAAAGCCTAACGTGTAATTTCAGGGAATATATGGTTTATGGGGGGTATTCCAAATGTAAAGGGATGTTTTGGTAGAAAAAGTGCAAGGTGCGCACTTTGTCTGCAGAGCTGAAATTTTCAAGTAAAATTTTTCTTACGCACATGCTTTACTTCCCTTGACAGTACCTATGAAGGTTGAGTATTATTCTATTAGGGGGATGTTGCTTTTTTCAGATTTAACTTGTTTTTTCTTGTTTGCATATAGTTTTTTTTAGGAAAATGTGGCTTTGATTCTGCTGTTTTATTCTTTTTTTTTTTTTTGGGGAAACCCTGTAAAACCAAAGAATTCATTGAGGGATTACTTCCAGAAAACTGCACCCATATCAACAAGCCTGGTTTGCCTAGAAAGCTTGAGGAGTGTACTTCCAGAATATATAATTTGATTGCAAATGTAAAGGGTTGTTTTTCTTGCAAAACTGCAAGGTGTGCATAGCACCTAGCACAGTTGTATTTTATCTGAAAATCTAAAGAGCTACTTCAGTTTGGGAGAGTCTCCTGGGCAGGAAAGGGTGTCTACCAATACATATGTAGTACCTCTGTAACCGGAAGAAATTGGGATTTCAAACGCAATAAGATTTTATTGACAAACTCTTTTTTATTTATTTTTTATTACAAAAAAAAACACTACAAATTGTAAAAAATAGATTTTTGCACATATTTTGCACATATTTCACTCAAAAACATTGGGAATACACCTAAACAATGACAAACATGTCATGACAAGACATGTCATGTTAAAACCCACACTCTGCTGAAAAAAACAATATATAACTTCCCTGGGAAATCCCTTCAAAAATCACAGTTGAACATGTGGAGCGCAAAATGGTCTGGCAACAAAGGGTGACAAAATCACCAGATAGGCTGGCGGTTAAAGGGTTAAAAGAAAGGGTGTCACATAAAATGTAAAAGTGCCAGATAGTGCCTTATCTTTAACCCTTTAAGTGCCAGCCTACCTGGAGTTTTTGTCACCCTTTGTTGCCAGGCTATTTATCACTGTTTTGCACTATGTGTTCAAATGTGATTTTTGAAGGGATTTATAGAGATATATAGGGATATATTGTTTTTTTCAGCATAGTCTGGACTTTAACATGAAATGTCTTGTTTGTAATTTTTTTTTACAATTTGTAGTGTTTTTTTGTAATAAAAAAATGTAAGTTTGTCAATAGAATCTTATTGCGTGTGAAATCCCAATTTCTCCCAGTTGCAACGGTACCACATATGTATAGGTAGACACCCTTTCTTGCCCAGGAGACTCCCCCAAACTGAAACAGAGCTTTAGGGGATTTTCAGATAAAATACAACTATGCTATGCGCACCTTGCAGTTTTTCCAGAAAAACAACCCTTTACTTTCGAAATACCCCCAATAAACTATATATTCTCTGGAAGTACACACCTCAAGCTTTCTAGGTGTACCAGGCTTGTTGATGTGGCCACAGTTTTCTGGAAGTAATCCCTCAATGTATTCTTTGGTTGCAAAGAGTTTCCCTAAAAAAAGGATAAAAAGCAAAATCAAAGCCACATTTTCCTAAAAAAAACTATATACAAACAAGAAAAAACAAGTTTAATCTGAAAAAGAAACATCACCCGAACAGAACGATACCCAACATGCATAGCTACTGTCAAGGAAAGAGTTGCCAAACACCCCAAAGTAAAGCATGTGCGTAACGGTAATTTTACTTGAAAATTCCAGCTCTGCAGACAAAGTGCGCACTTTGCAATTTTTCAACCAAAACAACCCTTTACATTTGGAATATCCCCCATAAACCATATTCCTGAAAGTACACATGTTAAGCTTTCTAAGCGTAACCCAGCTTGTTGTAGTGGGCTCATCTTTCTGGAATTAATCCCTCAAAGAGTTCTTTGGTTGCGCAGGGTTTCCCTAAAAAATGTATAATAAAAATGAATAAAAAAACACCTTTTCCTAAAATATAAATATGCAAACAAGAAAACACAAGCTAAGTCTGAAAGCGCAAGGTCCCCCGAACAGAACAATACCCAACATGCATAGCTACTTTTAACCCTTTTAATTGCCAGCCTACTTGAGATTTTGTCACCCTCTGTTGACAGGTCATTTTTCCCCATTTTGCGCACTTTTGGCTGGAATTTTCAGGAAAATTATATATATATTTTTTGCAGCAGAGTTTAGGCTTTAACATGAAATGTCTTGTTTGTAAATTTTATACTGTTTTTTACATTATTAAGTAAAAAAAAAAATTACCTCCTTTATTTTCAATAAAAAATTTATTTTATTAAAGAAAACCATATTGCATGTGAAAGCCCCATTTCTACAGATTAGAACGGTAGCACATATTTATCGGTAGCCCCCCGTTCCTGCCCAGGAGACCCCCCAAACTGAAACAAGTACTTTATTACATTTACAACTAAAATACAACTAGAGAGAAAAAAAAGTCCCCCCTCCCGGGGGTCTTGGGGGGCATTTTTAAGGGTTAAAAACCCTTAAAAATCCCCAGAAAAATGACATAGGGTCCCCCTTACCCGAAGTAACCAGCCCGGGACCAGCTATGCAGGGCTTGTAGGAACAGGGCGCAGGGGCCAGCTTTGGTGGCCCCTGGCCCTGCAGGCTACAAGCCCGCATAGCCCATGGCCACCGGCTCTTCTGCCCCCCCCTGGCCTTTGGGGAGGCAGGTAATGGGGGTGCCGGGGGTTAATGGCAAGTTACCCGCTAGCCGCAGGTGACTTTCCAGCCTCCAGCCTTGTGAACTGGTATAGGGGTCTCATGGACCCCTTACCAGTTCACAAGGGGTTAAATGTAAAAATTAAATACACTGACACAAAGAGAAAAAAATGACTTTTTTTTTTTACTCTACTCACCTCCGATCCTGCGTCCCTCACCGCTGTCCCGTGCCGATGTCATCTGTCACTGACAGATGCCGATAGTGATCGGAGCAGGGCGGGTGAGAGGAGAGAAGGCTCACACCCGTCCTGCTCCGATCACCACCGGCATCTGTCAGACGCCGGAGCTGGGGTGAGGGTTAAGAGGAGCGGGATGACGTCATCCAGCTCCTCCCACAAAAGGCGGGGCTAGGGGCGGCGGCCATCGCCACCATTAGAGGAGGTGGACCCAGAAGAGGGTCCTCACCTGAAGCCTGCAGAGCCCGGGGGGGATCGGAACCCCCCCTGGTGAAGAGAAGACACGACTGAGGGATCGGGCGAGGAGGTGAGTGAATGTCATTGTTTTTTTTTTTTCTTTCTTTTACAGACAACTGTCAGCGGCGGAAACGGGGGGGGGGCAGCCGGTTTCAGGCCCCCTCCTGAAGACGGAAGACGCCGGGGGAGGGATCGGATGCCCCCCGGAGGAAGAGGGGACCCCCAGCTTTACATCAATACCAGAGGTAAGTGTTTATTTTTTTTCTATTTTTTAACTAGCAGGGGGAAATGCCAGGCACGTAATTTCTACGTGCTTGGCACTTAACGGTAGGAGAAGCATCCACGTAGAAACTATGTGCTTGGCATTTAAAGGGTTAAACTTTTATTACAAATTCATAAAATTGATATTCATAAAAGTACCAGTATATGTAACCAGACTTTAAATACATGCTCCTAACAGAACCCATGGGAACCCTAACGAGCAGCATCCCACCCAGAGGGCTCTCCCTGTATATTTCCTCCAATCTCCTGATCAAGCTTTCATACAAAAGACAAACCATGCTCAGGGGGTGTTCCAGCATGTACGTACCCTGTGAAGAGGAACAGATTTATGACAGGGGGCAGCAATCGGGATGCTTCCCCCAGACCTACGCCAATTTTATGCACAGTTGATTGTCCACCTCAAAAAATTAGCCTCTCCAGTCCTAGTATGGTTATGATTATGGCAAAGCTGTGTTTTTGATGAAGCATTCCCTCAATGATCATTCAGCTTGTAACATTATTCAACGTTGAATAAAACAGCCAGAATCTAGAAAACGGTTTTATAGTGCACTCACAAAAGGTTTTGTGAAAAGGTAAGAGCCCAGAGATGCTCTTCATCCTGGTACAGGAATGTAGAATGATGCTTTCAACAGGAAGACGAAGATAAATTATCCAGCTTAATAAATTATAAACGATCTTCTGCTAAAATGCTTGTGACCCATTTCACGCCTCTTACTTTTTCATGTTAATTACATTTAGCCCCAAGATTTTTACGCCTTCTCACTCCACCAACCCCCCAAAAATTAGTACAGTTATAAGGGAATATACCGTATGAATAGCAAAATATTGAAGCAACCCGATGCCTTGACTGTATAACCTTTCTTATTACAAATGTAAAGGTCTATGAGTATCATCTATTGATGCCATCCATTCTACTTTCAAACTTCTCTGGTTGAACCGAGCTCCCCAGTGTTACACGCTAGCGCAGAGGCTTTGTTCCTAGGTCTTATTGGCAGGTCCCAGGCACATAGAGATTTTAGAAGTCTGAGAGACCTTACCTGCAAAAGGACATGATTCAAATAGAATGGGTCCAAAGGCGAGCAACAAATATGGTAGAAGGGCTTAAACCTAAAACTTATCAGGAAAGACTTAAAGAACTTAATTTCTACAGTCTAGAGGAAAGAAGGGTGAGAGGGAACATGATTGAGACCTTTAAATTAAGGATTGAATAAGGTTGAGGAGGGAAGTGTTTTTAAGAAGAAACTTAATGATAGAAAAAGGGGGCACAACCTAAAGCAAGTCAGAGGGAAGATCAGGAGCAATGTTAGAAACTATTATTTTACAGAAAGAGTAGTAGATGCTTGGAACAAACTTCCAGTAGAGGTAGTTGAAAAATGGACAGTAAATGAATTTTAAAATGCCTGGGATAAACACATATCTATCCTAAGATAAAGAGCACATACAGTATACACATAAGGGCAGACTAGATGAAGACCGCATGGTTTTCTTCTGCCGTCAACCTTCTATGTTTCTATGAGCATTTTAATATGTTCTAGCAAAGTGCTAGAGATTATGTGTCCTCTCCGATTATTGAAAGCTGCAGCAACCATTTTTTATATTGTGTTTTATGAACCATCAAAATTCTTGCCAAGGGATTTAACCTTTTAAATGCCAGCCCTATAGGATCTATGATGGAGCCTCTCTGACACATAAACTGGACCAACAGCCTAGCAGTTGGAAAAGAACGGTAGTGGCCATTTTGGAGCTTCCTCGCCCAGCATCTCAGCCATGCTGCTGCCTGGATTCAACTGGCATAACTGACCGGGCACAGTAACAGGAAGGCCAGCAGCAGCACTTCCTGTTTGCAGGTGGCCTGCAAATGCATGAGCCGCCATTTTGTTTCTAAAATGTACTACAGCAGGAGTTAGAAAAAGGTAAATTAATTTTTAAAATGCGCTCCTTGATCTAGTGCTGGGGGTTCTCCTCTTCTTCCGGGGGACCTTCGATCCCTCCATGAGGTCTTCAGTGGACAGGAAAAGCCCCGTTCTGTGTCCCCCCGTTGCTTCTGACATCTTTCGGCTGCCGAGGCATGGAATGTTAGCTCCTTTGATATAAAAAGGCTGGCTCCAGTGAGTTGAGCAGTGAGTTTCAGAAGCCAGAAGTAATCGGTGAAGGGTGGGAGAGTAGAGAAGGAAAAATAGGTCAATGTGTATATTCTGCATTTCTGTCACATCTGACTCATATCACCCTGTGTATTACACGGTTTTGTTATTTGTACTGTTACATCTGACTCATAATACCATGTGCATTGAGAGGCGACGCACCTAGGGTTTAGAGGAGGAAAAAAGAAGAAAATATATTCTGAATTAAAAGGGGTTCTAATATACCACCCCCCAAGAACCCCATTAAAGGCAATGTGCAGAATCCTCCCAATCACCCCATAACAAGCAGTGTGCAAAGCCCTCCCCCACTTTATTATCATATAACAGGCAGTATGCCGAATCAGCACATAGCAAAGGCAGTGTGCCGAATTGGCCCAATCACACCATAATAGGCAGTGTGGAAGAATCCCCCCCAATCATTCCATCACAGGCAATGTGCAGAATGCCCCCAATCTCCCCATAACAGGCAGCATACAAAATTCTCCCAAAACCCCCATAACAGGCAGCGTGAAGATTCCCCCTAAATCCCCCCATAATAGGCAGCATGCAGAATTCTCCCCAAACCCCCATAACAGGCAGCGTGCAGATCCCCCCTAATCACCCCATAATAGGCAGCAAGCAGCACCCCCCCCAACCCAGGCATTGTGCAGAATCCCACCACTGCCTTATAACAGGCAGTTTTCAGAATCCCCCAATCCCTAAATAACACGTAGTTTGCAGAATACCCCCAATCACCCCATAACAGGCAGCATCGCCCAGATCCCCTGATAATAGGTGTGTAAAATTCCCCTGAATCCCCTTATAACAGGCAGTGTGCAGAATCCCTCCAATGCCCCCATAACAGGCAGTGTGCAGACCCCCCCCCCCCCCCAAATCCACTATAAAAGATAGTGTGCAGAATCACCCCAATTTCCTATAGGAGACAGTGTACAAAACCCTCCCATAAAAGGCAGCTAGCGGAATCCCCCCTTAAAAGGCAGCATGCAGAATCCCCCAAATCCCCCTATAATAGGAAGTGTGATAAATTCCTCCATAAGAGGAAGCTAGCGGAATTCCCCCATAAAAAACAGCATGCAGAATCCCCCTATAACAGGCAGTGTGCAAAATCCCCCCATAAGAGGCAGTGTACAGAATCCCCCTATAACAGGCAGTGTGCAGAATCCCCCTATAACAGGCAGTGTGCAGAATCCGCCATCCTCCTATATGAAGGAGGTGTGGCAGAACCCCCCCTCCCAATCACTGTGCTGATAACAGGTAGGGGTTATAACAAAAAAAACTCAGGTGATGCCAGGGGCGTAACAGGCTGCCACACAGACTGAACAGCTGATTCCCGAGCTCTTTGTGCATGCCCAGACCCATCCATTTAAGTGTATGGACAGCCACACCAGTAAGGTGAGGTAAAATAGACTTTTCTTCACGCAAACCCACATTCACTCCATAACATGCAAATACCCCCCCTTTGGGGGAAAAAGTGTGTCTTATGGAGCAAAAATACTAATAATATTTACCCTGTACAGCACTCTTCCATCCATGATTTTACAGCTCGCATGACAATTGAATAAATCACTGCTGTACTAGTTTTCATTCATAAAATGAATAAAATACAGGCAGCATTATCAATTTCATCAATGAAACTGACAGCGGGGCTTGTACATTTTTTTGCAGTTAGAATTCTTTTGTAACCAAGGCTCTTTCCTTCATTCTTTCTTCATTCCAGCACCAGGTGACATCCTTTTCCTCTAAGAGGCTCTTCTTTGCCACCACCATTGTCTTCTTGTGGTGGCGGGGGGCGTCAGGAGTGACGTCTCGCCTCTGACCTGGATTAAGGGGGGACAGAGGCCCCTGCCATCCTCTCTACCCAACAAAAGTCTTAGGTGAGGGCCGGGGGAGCTGCCTTTTATTCTAGGAGATGGGGCCTCCATGGAATCCCCCCTGCGTCACTAATGATGTCAATGGAGAGGAGGGGCCTTGAGGGGTTTTCTTCTGGCAAACCCCTTCTAGGTCCCGCCCCTGGAATAACGCCAAGCCCATACCAAAGGCCATAATGGCTTGTAACTTGCAGAGACGGGGGCCGCACAGTGGAACCTCTGAGCCCTGGCCTACAAGTCTGGTGCCCGAGCCAGATGCTTTCGGGGGGGGGGGGGGGGGCGTCCCACACAATTTAATAAAAAATAAACTTTTTTAACTACAAAAAAAAAAAAATTACAATCTTCACTGACAGTTTCATTGATTAAATCGATGCCACCTAGAGCGGCATTTTTTCTTTGAAAACTGTAAAAAAAAATATTTTAAAAACATTCTTTCTTTAGATAAAAATTATATATAACTAAAAATGCCAAAATTATTAATGTCAGATTTTAATTGTTATAAATCATGCCATCTCTGGCGTCATGATATTTAAATATTCCCACCAGTGTAGCCGGGTGCTCGTCAGCTTTTTTGCTGCCGTGAGCGGCATTTATGCATAAACCTACTATTTAGCCACTCCTAACCAGTGCTCACAAGCAGAAACTGTTGCAGCAGAGCTCGACATGAAGACTCACACAAAATCATCTTCATGTATGACAATGCACCATCTAATGCTGCAAAGAATACCTTTAAGTCATTGGTTAGATTGGGAGAGAAACTCTTGGCCACCATGATCTCAGCCCAATTTAAGAACCTTTAGAGTATCCTCAAGCAAAGGATCTAAGAGGTTGGGAGACAGTTTACATCAAAACAGCAGCTCTGGGAGTCTATACAGATATCCTTCAAAGAAACTCAAACGGAAACTCTCCAAAAAATCACAGCTGAGATGTTTTTGAGTTAAATAGCAATGGATTTCAGTGACCTGTTAGAGCAGAACAAAACGCTGGATTTTCACTTTCCCGGGTTTTGATCTGCACCCCTGGGCATACCAATCCAGGATACCCCTCTGTGTGAACCCCCCCAGATCGGCATGAGCAGACTCATCTCTTCCCAGTCCAATGGTGCCTGTGCAGGCTCTCACCAAATCAGAGCTGCACACTAAAGTTACGTAATTCTGTGGCCACACCCCCTACTGCCCTGAGTTCAAACACCAATCTGTATGTATGGCAGTGTATTGAATATTGATATTTAAATGTCTGGTCAGACTTATTTCTCCATGTCATGAGTAAGGACTGACGTCCGAAACGCGTAGACAAGGAGACTATACTTGTACTTTGATGTTCCTTTTCTCACTGATGCTTTGATCATGGATGGATTTTAATTATTTGAGAATAAAATCGTGGATGTTTTTACGCTGCACGCTGGCTGGTTGGATACGAGGTGAGCGCTCGTGGCTGTGCCAGGGGAGCTTTCCTATCACAACTGGGATCGGAGTATTGCACAGGTAGAGCTGATCATCACTTTGTACTTTGACCAATCTGTATGATTGGGGCCGGAGCGTGCAGACAGCCCGAGGATGTGGCCGTTCTTGCTCCCCATTCACAACAATCAGAGCTGCCTTGTCAAATAACATCAGTTCAGCAGGCAGCTCTGATTGGATGAGGGCCTGTGCAGGTGCCGTTGGACCAGGAAAAGGTGGGTGATTACCAGCGCCCTGGGGGGGGGGTTACACAGCAGAGTATCCCAATTTGGGATACCAATTTGGGATGCCCCAGGGGGGAAAGACCAGCAGCTGGCCCTGGAATCCAGGTTTTATTCCACTTTAATGCGGCAAAGTCAATATATGAGCATTCCAGTACATTGCAACCTTTAACATGTATTGCAAATATGTTGTGCAGAACACTTAAAAACGGTGCATTTTGAGCATTTTAAATTGTAAATTGTAAGACCATGTTGTCATTAGAGGTTAGTTTAATAACATTTGATTTATACTCTTACGGTTACGGTTGATGACTTGAAAATGATCCTGTTTGTCACTTGCATTCACCATTTCAGAAAATTGACTTACCTGTGCCTTGAGAAAGAGACCTTTTTAGGTCTCGGAATGCGTGGGCTTGGCCGTGTGGGGACGCTGTAATCTAACCTAAACAAGTAAGAGGAATCTTGTGTTGTTTCATGTTTATCTTTATATGCACTTTATTGCCTATACCTGGATTAAATTTTTGCACATATTGATTACTAAACTGATGCACTTATACTTAGCACTGGCACTTTAGATGACCGAGAATGGAATTAATTATTATGTAAAAAGTATTTATTGTTTGCAAGCATTGTGATGAATTGTTTAGACAGCTCCCCCTTGTGGCACATTATGTAAGTGACACACTAGGTTTTTAAATGGTTTTAAATATCGCTGCTGATGAATAATAAATGAAAATTATATGTTCAATTGAAAACCCCCTGGGCTCTTCAGGGGGGGTTTTGAGAGGTAACCCCCATATTGGGCCATTTCAGAAAATTATAGAAAAATGTAATTTGCATTATAATTTGGAACATAGTGTTACATGACTTTCTGGTTTCAGAAACATAGCAGTCACATGACCACAGCAATGTTTTCCACTACAGCTGTAACAATGCACTCTACACATAAAACCATGCACCAGCCGCCGCATAACCGGTTTCCCTCTAGCTGTGCATGCCCCCATTCCAGCCCATTGGAGTCACCCAGCGTGAAAGACGTGGATGACGCCAGCTGGTGTTTCTGAGTGGACGTGGCCTTGGTGGTGGAAAACCATGTTTTGTCATGGTCACAGCCGAGCCAGCAGCATTGGCTGCTCGGGCTTGGGGGCCCCACTAGATGGGTGCAGCACCCAGAAATGGGTTTTGCTCCGCTTTAAATGTTGCTCAACAGGAAAAGAGACACACGTACTTCTATTTGGTCTTCTGACATTCTGAAGCTGATGGAAATGTGTCAGCAGTCAGAAGATCTTTGTGAATCTTTCACTATTCTCTTTTTGTTTAATGCGGTACATATAGCACCACTGCATCCTGAACTATAGTTGCGGCAATATATGAAAGGCATAAACACACGTCACAAGCGCTCAGAAAAATAACCGCCATACGATTGGAGTTTCTTTTTATCAGCTTATACCCAAGATCAATGATGTGCTAAATTTGACATGACACTCCTGGTCTCACGATTATGATTACATGTCAGTTGCTGGGAATTAGACATGACACAGAGACTCTATAATGCGAGATGCTGAAAAAAAAATCCCTCTAGAGTTACAATCACTAGAGCCCAAAAAATTGTAATAAAAGGTCTCGTCCAAGCCAAGCAGTTCCCGTACAAGGTTAGCTGCAGCCGATGAGAAGGAAATGCTACCAGTCAGCTTCTGACAGGTGAGATTCTCTGGGGCTGAGGCTCGAAGAGAGTGCTGCCGACTTCAGATATGAATCTTTCATCTAGAAGCTTGGTGTGTACCTGCCCTGTCCTGGGACTCCACACAGCGTATAGATTACAGAGGCATTTTCAAGAAGCAGCCTTCGGTTTTAACCTCCCGAGTATGCAACTCGGAAGCCAGAACAGCTGGTTTCTTGTTTGTGTTCTAAATACCAAGACATGTGCACTGTAAATCAACTTAAAGGAGCACTATCGCGAAATTGTGTCATATTAAAAATCCATATAAACACTTTAGCTAATAAGGGGAGGGGTCACCTATACACCTGAACTGAATAAAACTCCCACCAAGCTTGTGGTTTTCTTCCCCTGGTAGGAATAAAATCCTGGGGTTAAAGGTGTAGTCTATGAGGGGTGACAGAGTCTGTCACCCGAGAGGTCCTCTTTCTTTGATTAAAATGAAAAAAAACAAGCCTGGCTGGATATTTCTTAATGTTGGGTGTATAAGTGACCCCTCCTCCCTCCATCCTGCATATTTATATGGATTTTTATTCTTGGGTCATTTTTTTGCGATAGTGCTCCGTTAAGGAGGACCAAACCCCAATTTGGCCAGCTCTAAAGTCTAGGGCTGGGCAATTCCCTGTCTTAGGGGCATCCCAATTTGGGGTGTTTTGCAGTGTGATAACCCCTGATTTCCCCCAGAAAATGATCCTGATCCTTGATCAGTACACTTGCTATACTGGGCAGACTTGAATGAGCTGCGCAGGCCGGGGAGCAGAGATGGTGTGGGGCATTTCAGGGTGCAGCAAATCTTTGCTACAGCTGTCAAATCAAGGTTCTAGGGGAATTTACAGAAAAAAAAACAAAAAGGTTTCCCACTGGTAAGTTCCACTTTTCATTGCATTTTTAAAAGTGTATATTTTTTGTGTCAAAATGATGTCATTTTTTGTGTGCAAATGTGTGTTTTATGGAAGCCGTTTTCACTACCTGCAATCTGTTGTAATTAGCAATCGTACACACAGTCTGTACACCAAGTTCTACAAGAAGACAGATGCGAGCCCTGTACACACAGAACACTCCTGCTATTGCTGCTGTACTCACACTTACATATGTCCAGCAGCAGTGCTCAGTGTGTGCAGGACTCTCTCGTTTCTCTTGTTGTAGATCTTGGTGTACAGTTGCTTATAGCAAAAAATTGCAGCTTCCATAAAACAAACATTTGCTCAGATAGGGAAAAAATACTAAATAAACTCAGCACCTTGAGGCTGGGACATACAAAGGTTTCATAGGGGCGCATAACAATACTCTTAGTGGGCCCCCCGAAAAAGGTCAGCCCCCAGCAATAGTGGACCAAATCCCATGACACCTGGCCCTAGAGCTGAAAATACTCTAGGGTGTAGGGAAAGCCTTAAAACTTAAAAGCTTAAAATTTAATCAGATTCTTAATAACAGATATTATCAATATATATTAAAGGGATTATATCTTTAAAGAGGGACAATACAAGATTAGTAAAACAAGCAGATAAGGGTGGAGGGATAGTAGTACAGGATCAGGATACCTATATAACTCAGATAAATTTGTTGTTAAGAGATCAGGATACTTATAAAAAACTTGAAACAGATCCTATCAAGAAATATCAAGAAGAACTAAACGAGTTAATGAAAATAGGACAAGAATTGAAGATTCTCAATAAGAAGGAATGTTCGCTTCCCAAGGACCCCGACTATATATGGACTACCAAAGGTCCATAAAGACCAGAATAATCCCCCTTACCGCCCTATAATTAGTGGCATAGGGTCGATTACCAGTAATTTAGGAAAATACTTGGACTGGTATTTACAGCCAATAGTATCCCAACTTCCATCTTACTTAAAGGATAGTCAACAAGTCCTTACTCTATTGGAAGATTTGTAAATTAATGACAATACTCTTCTGATAACAATAAAAGTTGTATCATTATACACTAACATTGAGAAAGGCCTAGAAGCTCTAAGATATTATTTAATCCAACAAACTGAGCTGCTATTAATACAGGTAGACTTTTTAATGGCTTGCTTCCAATTTGTGCTCACGCACAACTATTTTTGGTTTAAGACATACATAAAAAAGAATCAAGAAAAAAAAATCACTGACAAGGGAGTTAAGGTAAGCATTGGAGCAGAAGTGAGTGATGGAATGGCTGGACCCGAGTACATGAAACAGTTAATAAGCTGCGCGCATGCGTACATGCCTGCAGACATACCAGCTTCTACATCAAAATTACGTTACAGGGTAATATCAACGTATTTTTGGAGACACATGCAGGTAGAATATCATGGGACAATTAAATTTTCCGTTGCAAGATACGTTGAAAAACACTCAAAAACGGTACTAGATGATGATTACAATTCAACGTAAATGAAAACCTCGTCATCTCGCATACGCTGTGAGAGACGTACACAGCCATTCACGACGGCTTACTCAGCTATGGAAACAAAACGAAGCACTCCCAATGGAGGCTCTGCATCATGCATACGCATGTATACCTATGAATAATTTGTGGAAATTACACACTTGGAGACAAAAACAAAATGGATTTTAGAAGGCTCTGAATTAACCCTATTGTCAAAGTGTTCCGAGAATATTATCACTCTCTTTACAACTTACACATCAAGGGTACTAGAGGTACTCAAGAGAACCTGGCCCAGATAGGGTCATACATTGCAGCATTGGGCATACCCAAATTGAGTGATGAGGCAATTGCGAGGCTGGAGAAGCCAATAATAGAGGCAAAAGTACCGCAGGCCATAAAGCAGACCCCCATCGGGAAACCCACAGGGCTAGATGGTTTTACCATTGCATATTATAAAAAAATTATGCCACCTCCTCCATGCCTTCAACAACATGGTGGAGGGGAACAAGCCGAGGACACTATTGTCCAATCTCTCTTTTGAACGTAGACCTCAAGTTATTCACTAAGATTCTAGCAAATCAGATAGCAGTATATCTGTCAGACCTGATTGATGGGGACTAATGTGGATTTATTCCTAACAGAGAGACGAGGGACAATATGGTGAAGTCCTTGAATTTTATTCACCGGGCGTGGGTAGCTGGCCCCCCGCTTATGTTGCTAATAATACTGATCGATCACATTGATTAGGACTTTTGAGGTACTGAGACATATGTGACTGAAGGATAGAGTGCTTAGTTACATACTGGAACTATACTCCAAACCCCAGGCCAAAGTAAAGGTCAATGGCAACCTCTCTTCAACCTTCGCAATCTCGAATGGTACTAGGCAGGGGTGTCCGTTATCACCCCTCATTTTTGCATTTGTGGTTTAACCCTTTTTGAGGCATGTAAGAAAGCAAACAGGAATATTGGTGGACGGCACAGAGCATAAAGTGGCTACATATGCAGATGACCTTTTATTTTTTATATCCAACCCCTCAGTCCTTATGAAGGAGTTAGAAAGGTTTGGGAGGCTTTACAACTTTAAAATCAACTTTCATAAGTAAGAGGCCCTTAACATGGGACTCCCTGACGCAACTATCTCAAGCATCAAAGCCTCCTTTCCGTTTAGATGGGCCTCCCCCACGTTGACCTACCTGGGCACGAAAATCCCTAATGCCCTTGAGGAGGCCTACTGATATAACTTTGTGCCTATGCTGATTACGATAAAAAATATACCCACATTGACTTGGATGGATGAATGCCATAAAAACAACAATCTTGCCACGACTCCTTTATCTGTTTCAAATGCTCCCCTGCCATATTCTGACAATCTTCTTCAGGAATCTAAATTCATTGTTTATAAAATTCATCTAGGGGAGCAAAAAAACGAGGTTGAGATTAACTTTACTTCAACTCCCTAGGGGCAAGGGAGGAAGGGTGGTGCCAGAAGAAGAAGTGGGTGGAGATAGAGGCCAGGTGTACGGACACCTCGTTGAGGAAACTCCCATGGGCAGCCAAGGACTCAGGTCGGCGAGTAGTTACTCATCCCATGATCAAGGAAACCCTCTGTATATGGGATAGAGTCAAACAGAGGACAGGACTTGTCTCTTTGGCCCTCGCTCCTGATCTCAGTGCTAGACAATCCCGATCTACCTTTTAGTCAGTAGCCTAAGGAAATGGGGAGTTGGGGGGCTCTGAGGGTAATCAGGGGACGAGATCTAGTCAGGAGAGGGGAATGGTGCTCGGTGGAGGAATTAAGGTCCAGGTGGGACAACCCACATCCGGACCCCTGGAACAGGAACAGGGTCCGGTTCCTTCCTTCTGTAAGGACTGGGAAAGGGACCTCGGTAGGAAATTCACAGAAGGGGAGTGGGGAAAATTTTTCACCCTCAATCATAAGTCATCCATCTTGGTCCAAATGCAGGAGAAGAAATATAAATTCTTAGATAGATGGTATTACACCCAGAAGAGCTTAGCATCATTCTTCCTGGAAACATCGGCTAAATGCTGGAGATGTAAGGAGGGCTCCCTCTTCCATATATTTGGACCTGTCCTGAAATAAAGACCTTCTGGACTAGTTTACTAGAAAACCACTAGGGTGTGTAGTGGCACCAACTAATTTAGTATTATATATTTGTGGCGCAGTGCTCTGGAAGCAACCTACAATTACATATATACAAAGAAAGGGGAAAGTGCCCACTCATTTCCCTATAGTGTTTCCAGAGACTTATTGCACTCACCCAACAATTATATATAAAAATATATATTTATTAAATCACATTGACATAAAAAATACAACTATGACATTAAAAGACATATAAAAGACAAGCTAATCTCTAATCTGCCACAAGAGGGGGGCTGTTGTTCCGAGCTGTAACAGACATCACTATATTCCATATATTTCATACATCAAAGAATTCTTATTCATAATATAATGTGTTAAAAGATATAAACTAAATAAAGTGCAATGTGAAATAGCTAAAGTGCATCAATCACATGGAAAAAATATAATACAAGCCGTAACAAATACCTCAAAGTCAATATTTATGCAAAGGAGAACAAAACATAGAAGCAAAAATATATATAGTGCTACTTATCTTGTGATGCCAGATAGCGCCCCCCCCCCCTAAAAAGCCCACGCGTTCCGAGACAATCCCGTCTCTTTTTAAAGGCAGAGTGCTCAACCGAAAAGTACTATGGGTCCTCCTTATGTACCCACCTGCCTATGTTCCCCCGCAGCTGTGATTAGGAGCCGGTGAGCAATGGACGCACTCCGGCCGGAAGTGCGTCACGTCGCCCAACCAGAAATGACGTCACCCCCGCTCCAGCATGGAACGCGGAAGTGCATCTCTGCAGCGATCTTCCGAGATGAGCCTGCCCTCCGCCTGCAGCAGGGAGGTATTAGTGGCTCATCTCTCACAGAGCGTGGCGCGGGACTGGGAGCGAGGAAGGTAAGTACTACCCGGAGGACTCGCTTCTAAGAACAAACATTTACAACAAACAACATACTAAATACAAGTCTTATTATGAGCTATATATACATATCCTATCACTGTACATTTTTTATAACAATAAATACCATCTATGTTCTAATATGCTGGCATCTTTACTATCATTTACTTAAGCATAATTTATTACTGAGCAGCATCCACATAGTGTTGTGTCACTGATAGCATATATTCGCTGCAGAGGGTGAATTATAAATACAGAATGTATTTACTCACTACCCATGGATCCAATTTACTATTCCTAATAAGAGCATTTATACTAACTAGGAATCCATGGAACCTATTTTCAAAGGCTACAATGTCCTTCACACAAATATTTTAGATAGTTCAATGAGGCTCATAGAGCTCCCAAAGTACAGGTGAAGGGAAAAAGGGAAATGAAAAAAGGGGGGAGGGGAGAAAGGGGGGGAAGGGGAGGGGAAGGAAAGAAAAAAGAGAAAAAGGTAAAAAATGTGGGGGGGGGGAGAGAGAAAGAGGGGGAGCAACAAAGTAAGCATAGCCCAGGGACTAGTATATGAAGACAACTTTAAGGCCTAGGATGGAAATTATTGCTTAGCCTAGGTAAACCTTTAAATAGTATACAGCCGCTATATACAGATGTTATAAACAAATGCACACTAGGCAACTTGAAGAGGGGACATATGATTCAAGTCCATATAGGAGTTTATTCTTGATCAATCCCAGGGAGGATTCCCTTCATTCGTAGGTATCCTTTGTGCGAAGTAAATTTCTTTAGATCCAGGTAGAATATTGGATATCACATCAAGATATTCCACACACTCCACGATTCAGTGGACATTCACCGTATTTCCCTTATCTAGTGAATTACACACAAACATATGGTGAAACAGTGTACCTACCAATACAAACCAAAAAGGGTAATCAATTCCTTATGTGATTACCAAATTATTACAATAAAGCAAACAAAAAAGAACGAACCAGCGCTCCCCAAAATTAGCTACCACACACACACATACCCCTCACCCCCTACAACCCCCTAAAAATCAACAAAAAGTGAATTAACCCAGAAATGGGGAAAAGGAAATGTCCTCATTGAGTCCGCTTGGTTGTTGAGCATCCAGTTGGAAAATCCATCTTAGTTCCCGCTGTTGTATATGTTTTTTAATGTCCCCCCCCCGGATATTCAGTTGTACTGTAGGCCTTCCCAATTCCCTCCATGTTGTCCCAAAATGGCCACAGGTGGCACTGATCGAATTGAAGAGAGGTGTGCCTGGATTCTGGCCTTCAAAGTGTTCTAAGTCTCGCCTACATAGATTTTTGAACAGGCACAGACAATCAAGTACACTATTCCGGTAGTCCTACAATTTATAAAGTGCCTAAGGGGATATACCTTCCCTGTTTTGGAATTGGTCACTTCTTTCTTAGGTATCATATATGTGCAGATGGAGCAACCTTCACATGGGAACTTTTGAGTATGCTCCAAGTTTTTTGTAGCACATACCGCAGCTGTCCCCACTGATTGTTATAACGGGTAATATATCTTACCTCAGCTTCATGTTTCTTTTTCTTTTTGGGGACCAGCAACTATTCCTTAGGAGTCCGTTTTGCCCTTTCCAATGCCCTTCTCACCACAGATTCCGGGTATCCTCGTCCCAGGAAACGATCTGATAGATCTGTAGATTGATTGATGAATTCCTCCTCAGAGGAGCAGTTCCGTCTCAATCTAAGGAACTGCCCCACTGGTATACCTTGTTTTAATTTTTTGCCATGGAAGCTGTTATAATGAAATAGATTATTGACTGCTGTGGTCTTCCTAAACAGGGTCGTTTCTAAATAGCCATTATCTCTTTAAAAATCATCAGATCCGAGAAATCGACTTTAGTATCTGAAATGTATGACGTAACGAAGATTTTAAGCTCGTTATCATTGAGCATATAAATAAAATCAATGCATTCCTCCTGATTACCCTGCCATAGCATGAGTACGTCATCAAGATAACGAAACCATCCTAGGATCTGGTGATGATATTTTACAAGTTCAATTCCAAACACTATGGGGCAGGTGGGTACATAAGAAGGACCCATAGTACTTTTCGGTTGAGCACTCTGCCTTGAAACAGACGGTATTGTCTCGGAACGCGTGGGCTTTTTCAGGGGGGGGTGCGCTTTTGCTGTCTGGCATCACAAGATAAGTAGCACTATATATATTTTTTTACTATGTTTTGTTCTCCTTTACATATATATTGGCTTTGAGGTATTTGATACGGCTTGTATTATATTTTCTCTATGTGATTGATGCACTTTAGCTATTGCACATTGCACTTTATTTAGTTTATATCTTTTAACACATTACATTATGAATAAGAATTCTTTGATGTATGAAATATATGGAATATAGTGATGTCTGTTACAGCTCAGAACAACAGCCCCCTCTTGTGGCAGATTAGAGATTAGCTTGTCATTTATATGTCTTTTAATATGTCATAGTTGTATTTTCTATGTCAATTCGATTGAATAAATATATATTTTTATATATAATTGTTGGGTGAGTGCAATAAGTCTCTGGAAACACTATGGGGAAATGAGTGGGCACTTTCCCCTATCTTTGTATTCTGGACTATTTTAACGCCGATTATGATGGAGATTACAAACTCAAAAGTGCCCTGTTGCCCAGCTCTTATGCTATTCCACTATAGGGCCGGCAGCATTGCAGGGTATAAAAAGTAATTGCTGGTACATTTGAGTAATGCAGCCAAAGCATTGATCCTCAGATTTTGGAGATTTGAATACACCCCCACAGTGGGAGATTGGATCCGGGAGACTGGTAGAGTGAAGTAGGTGGAAGAATTGACAGCGGCCACCCCCCATGACAGGGATGAGCGATGTCGGGCGGTGTGGACTCCCTGGTATCTATCCCAAGACTCAACTTTCAAATAAATCCACCTCCCCTCCTCTGACCCTTGACCCCCCTTTAATCTCTCCACCTACTCCTTCACCCACAACTGTGACTATATATGCCTCTGTGTTTACCTATTCTTCTAAGACTTGGGCTTACTCTTTTCCCCCACCCAACCCATCTTGATGTTCTCTCATCTTTCTCTCATACGGCACGACCGGACGCCCCTGCACACCTTTGTATGTTCTGAGAATTGTATAGCTAATGGGCAGAACCTCATGTCCGAAGTGTGGATAGGACCCCCGGCTAAACTTCCATGAGACATGTAGGAGTGCCACCACTGACAGTGGCCTATTAATGGTGAATAGGAACCAATCCTTCGAGACAATCGCTCTCTGGGGGGGGGGGGGGGGGTGTAGCCCCCTCGGCTCCCCAGGGCACCACGAAAATTTGGATAAAGGGCTGCCATTGGAGAGGCTGGGCGAATAACCGAACTGCTGTATTTTATCCTTGAATTACTCTTGAATTGCTTTCTCAATTTCTTATGCTGTACTGATTTAAAACTAAATAAAGAGTTTAGAAAAAAAGCAAAATGTCTTAAAGAAATGTAAACAGCAAGGCCAGTTGCCTGGAGTTGTCCTTGCACATGAGCATTAGCATAGCATGACTTGGGTCAATGAGAACTTTTGCTAATGTCAGCCAACATGGCAAAAACAAACGTAAATTTCTTATATATATTCCAGCTGAAAATGCGAACCACCAAGAAAAGTTGCCATCGTAGCAGCGATGTCAGGTTCTGTTGAAGCACAGGAGTTAAAATGAAGGCACTGAAACCTCCCAGTAGAGGAAGTGGAAAAGCACGAGACTGTAATCAGGACAAGTACCCATTGGAGAATTGTGCTAATTATAATTACATCATGTTAAGAGCGGCTTGTATTATTTATCAAATCAGAAAGGAATGGCACAAACCTGTGTACAGAATGTAGAGCAATGCTAACTCCCAGGATGCCTTAAGCAGAGCTATCTACCAGTGCAACAGCAAGAGGGGGGATTTAAAGAAACCCAGGATGTTCATTCTTCCTGGTTTTGATACTCTTCCAGGGGGTATCCCGATTTGGCTTTACCTACTGTAAAACCATAAGGTATAAGAGATTTTATCAGTCACATATATCATCATACTAGTATAAAAGCTGAGATATTAATGCAAACCAAAAAATTAAAAATGACTTTATGTTCAATGTAACAATTGCCTCTGGTATATCCCAGTTTAGGATGTCTCTACAGTTCAAAAGAAACAAAACCCATTTTGGTCAGCCATAAGATGCCAGGGCTGGCCACTGTCCTTCCCCCCGAAGGCATCCCGGATCAGGATAGCCAGCTGTGTGATCCCCCCAGGGTTGCTGCAGAACTCACCGGCTTCCTGGCACCCTTAGAGATGTAAACATCTGGCAGCCGCATCCACAGGCTGAAAGCATGCTCCCACCCCCAACCATTCCGACAGGCCGAATTCTGAAGCTCCGCATGTAAACAGAGCCATTTGCCAAGTATTACATATGCACGGCAAACGGCTCTGATCAGATGAGAGCCCGCACATGAGCCTTTGGACCAGGAAAGGTTGATTTTTACTGAGCATTCTGGGGGGGGGGGGGTTCACACAGTGGGAAAACCCAATTTGGGATGCACCTGGGGTACGAAACAAAACCATTGATAGCCAAAATCCCAGATTTTGTTATACTTTAAAGATATTTAGGAAGTCAAAATTGGGTTTATGTCTGCTTTAAAGGGGCAAAAAATATACACTTCCTGCCCCTCGCAGTCAGGGTCAGACTACAGCAACCTGGGCCCACCCTTTAGCTACAAGACAATTAGACAGTATTAATATACAATCTGATGTACAGTGGACAGAGGTAACTCACTAAAGACATAACAAACTCAGAAGACACTCCATGCATATCAAAAACACAGTTTTAGTCTTGGATTTCTTTTACTGCCCTGATAAAGGCCTTGAGTCAGTGCTTGGGGCACACCAGAGGATCCTCTGAAGCTCCGGTGCTTTTTTTTTTTACCTTCCTCCTGTCCATCTTTCTTTTAACATATTTCCTCCTTATTTTTCCTCAATTGTCTCCCTTTTTCCTACAGCCCCCTATCACTTTTTCCATATTCCCCTTTCTCTCTCTTTTTTTCCACATTGCAATCTTATTTGTATTTGTCAGTCTAGGTAGATTTAATAGATAAAAAACATTTGCAGCTGTAGTGTCTCAAAATGTACACTACCCAATATTAAGATTGGGCATGAGCACTACAGCTTTCAGCAGCTGTAGTGTCTCATTCTCTGTAATGTACAGTACCCAATTTTAAGAATGGGCATGAGCCCAAGGATTCTTTGGGAGCTCATTCACTATTCTCAGGCAAATTGGTAGACAAGACTCTATTGGCTAAAATAAGCACTACCTCAGCGCGCTTCCTATTTTCAGGGAGCACAGTGGCATTCCCTGGGGCCATCCCCATTCTTCACAATTAGGTAATTCCTGCCCGGATGGGCGTGTACTGCAAGATCAAAGGTGTGGCTCCTCCCAGCCCCCATAAGTAGCAGCTGCCTCTAATCAAAGACTGGTAATTAAAGTGGACCAACACCCAGGGGTGATCGGCCCGGAAATCTATAAGATTCCCGGGCCGATCACCTCCCACCCCGCGGGACATCCGAGATCGGGATGTCCCGCGGGGTGAAACCCCAAAAACATCTTACCTGATCCGCCGCCGCCTCCCGCGCGCCCCTCCAGACGTGCGCGCGCCCGCGCCGGCCCTCTGTGACTGGCCGGCGGGGGCGCGCGCGCGCCGAGAGTGACGCGCGGGAGGCGGCGGCGGCGGAAGCGGCTTGGACGTTCCTGATCCCCGCCTGGACGTTGGCGGGGATTGGCTGCGGCGTTCATGTGGGAGCGTTGAGAGGTGAGTTTTTTGGGGTTTCTAGGGGGTTTCACACAGCGGGGCACCCCCGATCGGGGTGCCCCGCCGAAGTGGACCAATACCCAGGATAGTCAAAATCCTGGGTGTTGGTCCACTTTAAATAGCAGTAAATCATAACAAGAGGCTGAGGCCGGGAGGTTTTCTCTCAAAAAATCCTTTTTTTAAACAAGTGTCCAATTAAATAATAAATGGAGTAATCACCATAAAAAAAGGCATCCAGGACATAATAAACCCCAAAAGAGGGCAGATCTGATGGCCTGGAATGGATTAACAGAAAAAACAATTCTACAGTTGAGTCTCACAGAATTGTGTTTTTTCTTCCAATCCATTCCAGGCCATCCCTATTCTTCATAATTGGGACATCCAAAAGCAGTGCCATGTATGGGCGGAATCCCCAACGCGGTACAGCAGGTAGTTCATTTCACTACCACCTGAAGCACCTTTCGACCAAAGACAGCGTCAGCTGAGGCCCTAATATCTACTTTGTAAAACTTGGTAAATGTATGAACTGAAGACCAGGTGGCAGCTTTACAAACCTGTTCCACCGAGGCCTAATGCTGAAAGGCCCAGGAAGCACCAATAGCCCTAGTAGAGCTGTGACCCGAAAAGGGGGTTCCTTCCCCTTGGCAGAATAGGCTCTTACCACCGCCTTTCTAATCCACTTACTGATCGTGGACATGGCTGGCGGAAGCCCCTTTCTAGACCCTTCCACTATGACAAAAAGAAAATCTGACTTCCGGAAGGATTCAGTAGCAGCCATGTAATATCTTATGGCTCTAACCACATCCAAGGAATGAAGAGCCCTTTCCTTAGAATTAGCCAGAACTGGGCATAAGGAAGGTAGAACTACCTTCTCATTAAGGTGAAAAGGAGAGACGACCTTAGTCAACAAATCAGGCTTAAAACAAGAAACCACCTTGTCTGTGTAACTCAAAAAAAGGTGGCTTCATACATAAAGCGGCTAATTCAGAGACTCGACACACAGAGGTGATCGCAGATAACACCAGATTGAGGTCCCACACTGGTAAAATAGGCTTGCACAGTGGTCGGACATGAGTGACCCCCTGAAAAAAGGTTCTGATTAGTCTATGGTCGGTGATAGACTTCTGGAAAAAAATGGATAGGGCCGAAACCTGACCCTTGAGGGTGCTCAACTGGAGGCCCAATTCTAGACCATACTGCAGAAACTCTAAAACTCTAGAAACCGAATCTCCGGCAAGGAAAATTCCTGGCCTCACACCAAGAAATATAGGCCCACCAGATTCTGTAGTATATCATGGAAGATGTCTTTTTCTGGGCCTGAATCATGGTATGAATAACTCTGGCCAATAAACCCTTCTCTGTCAGGATCAAGGTTTCAATAGCCAGGCCGTCAAAGCCAGTCTCTGTAAATCCGGGTGCCGAAGAGACCCCTGTGTGAGAAGCTCTGGATCATTGGACAGGAGCCAGTGATCTGTCGATATCCTTACTATGTCTGCGAACCAGCTCCTCCTTGGCCAGCGAGGAGCCACCAGGATGGTTGGTACTCCCTCCTGGACTACCTTCCCTAATACTCAATCCAGGAGCGGAAATGGAGGAAATGCATACAGGAGATTGAACCCTGTCCATGGGATTGTCAGGGCGTCTGTTGCTATGGCCAGAGGGTCTCGTGAGAAGGATACAAACCTGGGAAGTTTGTGATTGTGTTTGGATGCATAAAGATCCACATCCGGTCGACCCCAACGGAGACACAGAACCCGAAAGGCCTTCCGACTGAGAGACCATTCCCCTAGATGTGAACGAGTCCTGCTCAGGGAGTCTGCCTCCTGGTTCTCTACCCCCCCCCGGGATGTAAACCGCTGAGATGCAGGGAACATTCTCCTCTGCCCAAACCAGAATCTGGCTTACCTCCCTTAGGGTTCTCTTGCTCAGAGTACCCCCTGGTGGTTGATGTAGGCTACTACCATCCGATTGTCCGAGCGGACCTGAACAGCATGCCCCTTCAAACTGGGGGTCAGATGTAGGGGTACAAGCCGAACTGCCCTCAACTCCAAGAGGTTTATGGGTAGCCAATTTTCTCTCGGACCCCATTGACCCTGGATCTTCGGGATCTGCCAGATGCCGCCCCAACCTGTAAGGCTGGCATCCGTGGTAACGATTTCCCAATGAGGAGTCCGAAAGGTCATGCCTACCAACAGATGCAGAGGATCCAACCACCACAAGAGGGATTGCCTGGCTGAGGGGGACAGAACAAACCTTTGGTCCAGATTCCGGAGCCCGATCCCAGATGGATAGTAGGTTCATCTGCAGAGACCTCATGTGGAACTGGGCGAAGGGTACTGCTTCAAAGCAGGACACCATCAGGCCCACCAGTCTCATCCATAGGCGCACCATTGGCTGTTGACATGCCAGCAACGTCTCCACCTGCGTTCGGAGCAGCAATACCTTCTGTTCTGGCAGAAAGACTCTGGCCTGAATGGTGTCCAGGGTCATCCCCAGGAAAGATCTTACCGTTGACGGGTGATATGCGACTTGGGGTAGTTGATCACCCAGCTGAATGATTCCAGAATTGACAGCACGGTCCGGGTGTCGCTCTCGGTCCCCTGAAGGGACGGGGCTGAGATCAGAAGGTCGTGCAAGTATGGAATTATGCAAATGCCCTGACCCCTCAGGATAGCCATGAGACCCGCCAGCACCTTGGTGGACACCCTGGGAGCTAAGGATATGTTGAAAGGAAGGGCCACAAACTGGAAATGTTGACCCTCCAGAGCATACCTCAAAAAGCTCTGATGCCCTGGAAAAATAGGGATGTGTAGGTACGCATCCCTGATGTCCACCGTAGTCATGAAGTCGCCGGGTCGAAGTGACCTCGCGACCAACTTCAACGTTTCCATGCGGAAATGCCTCACCCTTATAAACCTGTTGAGGCCCTTTAGGTCCAGGATTGGCCACACCGATCCATCCTTCTTGGGGACCGTGAATAGGTTGGAATAAAAACCTTGACCCTCCTCCTGCTGGGATACGTGACAAATCACCCCTGTCCGCAGGAGGTGCAGAACAGCTGTTCTCAAGGCTTCTGCTTTTTTCAGGATGCCCTTGACCATAGAAATCTTGTGGGTGGACTGGCTGCCAGCTCGATCTTGTAACCTGAAGACACCCCCTCCTGAATCCAAAGATCCGTGACGCACGGGTGAGGGCGCCCCCTCATGCCTGGGTGGATTTGGCTGGAGGCTTGGGCTTGGATCCCCAAGTGGCACTGGGCCTGTTCCCGGCCCTACCTCTGCCCCAAGACTCCTTGTGGGAACTTGAAAAAGGAGATCCTCTTCCACTCCGAAAAGACCGGTAAAAAGAGGATTTCCAAAAGGGCCGAGTAGGCCTCCTTCTCTGAGGGAGCTTACCATCCTTGACCAAAAGGTCCAGCCGCTCCCCAAAAAGCCGACCTCCCAAGAAAGGTTAAAAAAAAGGATTTTTGGTGAGGGGACTTGGCTCCATTTCCACTGACCTGGTGATACCATTTTCATCCTTATTTTTAGCAGTCATATTACAATGTATGTTGTATAGCACTTGGTATCTATATAGCACTTGACACTTTACTTGGTTGCACCTAAGCTAGCACTATTTGCACTTTACCGTGCGCATTGCACAGTTTTTGCAGAACCAGAGAAATGTTATTTTTATTGCGCGTCCCTCTTTCACTTTAATCGACTGCATTTATCATGATATTTGTATTTGTTGTATTAGAGCCATAAAAATCCCCCTTTTCCAACACCTTTTTTAATGTTTTTTGTCAGTCTTGTATATGTATATGTTTTCAATAAAGGCATGGTATATGAATTTTTAAACTACTGAGTGCGGCTCACTTTGATAAAGGCTTTGGGACTGTGCTGGCAGCCCCACCACCTTTCTGTTTGTGTACACTCCCAAGAAAGGTAAATTTGTAAGGGATTTCTTAGCGGCCGCATTGGCTGACCACTGCCTCAGCCACAGTGAACGGCGTAATGCAACGAGCAAAGCCGAGGTCTTGGCACCTAGCCTGACCACATCGTCCATGGCGGTAACAACACAACCAATGAAATCTAAACAGGCTCTGAACTCCTTGGAGTCCTTAGACTGTCTGCGGGACTTAGCCCTAGCCAGAAGCTGTTTTACCTTTTTCCTTGTGGCTAAGGAAACGATCGCCGTGGCACACGCAGGGCGTAAAAGTGAACCCACCAAGGCGAAGGCATGGCAAGCCAACTTATCCATACAATTCTCTGCAGGGTCTCTTAAGGAAGCATTATCTGCCGACGGCATGATAGTGGTGTTGGACAGACCTGAAACAGGAGGGTCCACCTCAGGAGGATGAGACTATAATTTAATCAACTCAGAAGGGAAAGGATACCGTCTTTCAAGGTTCCTAGGGACCGACGGCAGCTTGTTAGGTCTTTCCCACTCCTTAAGCACCATCCTAGAAAAATGTTCAGGAAAAACCCGCCTTGGCCTCTCGGGCCTAAACAAATCATCCCTCCTTCCCTTGGCCATCTTAGGAGGGGCAATGTTTAAAGTCTTAAAGTGGACCAACACCCAGAATTTTGACTATCCTGGGTTTTGGTCCACTTCAGTTACTGTCCTCCTCACCGGAGTGTAACTCACCTTCCGAGGGTGGCTCATCAGCAGACTTATCTTCCTCCTCGGAACCAAAAGAAGCATAATAATCCTCCTCTGAGTAAACAGGTTCCAAATGCCTCTTCTTACTCGAGGCCTTTTTATGGGCTACCAATGAGAGCTGTTTCTCCAGGTTAGCCAACCTATGTGCCAAATCAGATTATGTCCCACCTCCTTCTCCCGCTGAGCTTCTGAAGGGGCTAAATTTAACGCAGGACTAAGGGCTGAAGCAATAGCCCTATCATGGTCAGAAACAATGCCTCTGATGCAAGCGGAACATATTGTGCTGAAACCGCCCAGGGGATTTTGCCTGCACAAGGGGCAGAGCCTGTCTTGCCCAAGTGGGATGCCCAGCTCACTATCCCCTGATGCCTCCATCATGGTGATTTTTTTTTAAGGCAAAAAAGACTACTAAGGTCTTAAGCCTATAGCCAATCCCCACCAAAAAAAGGAGACTGGGAGTAACCACAACCCTCAACCTTCTTCCCACAATCTAAAAAAATAAAAAAGAGAAAAAACATTAAAAATTATTTTTGTCTTTCATATACCATTTTTTATTAAAAGTAACAATTAGAAATATAAATAGCAATGAAAAAACAATTATTAGCCATGAACAACAATGAATAGCCAAACAATGAATAGCCAAAAAAACAACAGTTTTCAATCAAAACGATGATCCATGTGGACTCGGGAATCCTGGCCGCCGCTGCCGGAGCCCCCGGCTGGGGCCCGGCCGCAGCCTGCCATGTGCTTGGACCGGGGGAGCGTCAGCCCGGACCGCGGTGCATGAGTGGTCCGGTGTCACGACTATCCCCCCTCCCACGCAGAATGCGGGCCGGGCTATTGCCCTGAAACAATCGCCCCCCCGAAGCCCGGGGTGAGTCAGCCGGAGCACACCCCTGATAGGGAGGGACCTCTCCCACGCATGGCCGCGGCAAGGGGACAAGGAAAAGGCAGCCTGCAGCAGCGGAGGACAGGTGGCAGAGACCGCATCCCCGCCTGTAATCGTCGGAGCTCACTCTGCTGCTTCCACCGCAGAGAGAAAGTGAAACAAAGAAAGAGCTTGAGGCTCCGCCCCAGTAATGATGTCTCAAACATAGACACGCCCCTTAAAGTGAAGGCGCAAAATGTAAAAAATAAGAAACACATGTGGGAAGAAGGGAGGGAATATATAAAAAAATATACAAGGTTCCTCAGCAGGTTCACCAGACAAAAACCTGCGTCTGACTTGCTTGTTAGTGAAGCCTGCAGCCCTGAAGGTTTAACACTCAGAAAAGCGCCCCAGACCTTCACCTTACTGCGCCCCAGACCCCGGCGCTTCACCTTAAACAGCCAAATAGCTGTGGAGGCATAGCATTGGGTCAGAGGAATCCGTGGGAATAAGGTCGTGCAGGAAGCCGACAGGTTGAAATCCCCGCTTGCTGCCAATACCTAATCCTTGAGAGAGAATCAAGCCATCTTCACAGTACATCTCCAACTGCAAGAAATGAACTGGTCTTTGATTAGAGGCAGCTGCTACTTATGAAGCCACACCTTTGATCTGGCAGTACACGCCCACCCGGGCAGGAATTACCCAATTGTGAAGAATGGGGACGGCCTGGAATGGATTGAAAGAAAAATAGATACACGCTGCACAAAATCTATTAAGGTAGATGCGGTTGCTACACGAGTGTCAAGAAGTAAGCATCAAAATAGATGGTGGAGAGATAGAAGGGATAAGGAGAGAGAAAGGAGGGATAAGGAGAGACAGAGAAGGGGTAATCAAGCTAGGTGGATGCGAGAAAGATAGGTAAATGAGAGATAGAGGGATACAATGAGAGAGAGAGAGTGAGAAAGATAATGATGAAGAGAGATTGCAGAGAGAAATGGGTATATGGACAGCTAGACAGAATGAAGGAATGAAGAGAGAGAGAATGGAGGGATAAAGAGAGGTGAGTGAGAGGTTAGGGGTTCAGTTAGAGAAAGGAGAGGTAGAGGGATAAAGAGAGATGGCAGAGGAAAAAGTAGATATAGACATATGAAGAGAGAGAAAAGACAGATAGGGGATGCATACAGATGGCAGAGAGAAAGTGCTACATAGAGAGATGGAGAAAAAGGTAGGAATAAACAGAGATGGCAGAGAGAAAGTGCTACATAGAGAGATGGAGAAAAAGGTAGGAATAAACAGAGATGGCAGAGAGAAAGCTGTAAAGAATGGCAATCGAGAAGACAAAGTGGGCTTCAGAGAGCTGAGGGAATAAAGATTACCCATTATCCACATTCAGCTGTTTTCAGCCTTCTTTGCCCCCTCCATTGTTCAAGTTATGGGGCATGAGTGAATGTTCTGAGTCAGCGACTGTGCAAGGAAGTAGAAAGAAAGGTGAATGAGACAAAGGGAGGTAAAGAGATGAAGAAGAGAAACGGGGTACATAGACACATGGCGAGAAAAGAGGCATTAAGAGAGGCGAATGGGGATAGAGTCATAAAGAAGAGATGGAGTAGATAAGGGGTTGCATAAACAGATGGAGAGAAAAGCAGAATAAAGAAGGACAAATGTGAGACAGTGTGATAAAGAGAAATGAAGGATAGAAAGGGCGGCAATGGAAAAGACAAAGTGGGCTATGTGAGGCTCATGTGAGTGTTGTTGGTCAGCAACTGTGTTAGGAAGGAGGGATAAGGAGAGGTGAATCTGAGATAGAGAGGGGCAAAGAGAGGTAAAGGAGAAATAGAGTGAGTGTTAAAAAGAGTGACAGTCGATGAAGGTGCATTTAGACACATGCAGAGAAAGGAGGAATAAAGGGAGATGAGTGAGAGATTAATGGATACAGAGGGAGAAGGAGAGAATGAGTGTTAAAGGAAGCATAGAAAAAGGGATAAGGAAAAACAGGCAGAGAAGTAATCAAGCTAGGTGAAGGCAAGAAAGATAGGTAATTTAGAGAAAGAGGGATACAGTGAGAGAAAGGAGAGAAAGTGATGAATAGAGATTTCAGAGAGAAATGGGAATATGGACAGCTAGAGAGAATGAAGGGATAAAGAGAGTGGATGAGAAATAGAGGGAAACAGTGAGGGAAAGGAGAGATAAAGGGATAAAGAGAAATGGCAGGGAGAGAGAATGGAGGGATAAAGAGAGGTGAGTAAGAGATTAAGGGACACAGTGAGAGACAGGAGAAGTTGAGGGATACAGAGAGATGGGGGGAGAGAAAGGGTAGCATAGATGGAGAGAAAGAAGAAATAAAGAAATAGGAATGAGAGATAGAGGCATAAACAGTGATGGCAGAGAAAAAGGGTTGCATAAACAGATGGAGAGAAATAAAGAAATAAAGAAACATGAATGAGAGACAATGTGATAAAATAAAAATGAAGGATAGAAAGGCGGTGAGTAAAGAGTGGCAATGGAGAAGACCAAGTGGGCAAAGAGAGCCGAATAGAGGAACGTTCCCCTTTATCCCATTCAGCTCTGTTCTGCCCTCTTTGTTCCCTTTCATCACTTCGCTTGGGCTTAGGTGAGTGTTGTGGGGCAGCAACTGTGTAAAGTAGGAAAGAGATGAATGAGTAAAAGGGTGATAAACAGATCAAGAAGAGAAACGGGGGTATAGACGGATGCAATGAGGGATAAAGAAAGGGTAAAGAGCGGAAGATGGATAAAGAAAGACAAAGGAGAGAAATGGGACAAAGAGATGAAGGAGATACATGGGATTGAGGAGACACATGGAAGGAGATGTGCTGCTATACCCCTGTAAAAGTCACTAGTTAGACCCCATATAGAGTACTGTGTACAGTACTGGGCGCCCGTGCTTAAGAAGGACATGTCAGAACTGGAGCGCGTTCTAAGTTAACAAAAGGAGCGCGGTGGCCTAGAGTACAATGAAAGAAAAGTTAGGTTTAGTTTAGAAAAGAGACGCCTGAGGGGTGATCTAATAACTGTGTATAAATATATTCAGGGTCAATCCCAGTGTAACCATAACCCGAGGGCATCCACTAAGATTAGAGGAAAGGTGCTTTTTCCACGAACTGAAAGATTACAGTATATTTTGTGGATCAAATATCTAGGCAGCATCTGCAAGTTCATTGCTCCCTCCGGTGGCCATGTTTATTATTCTGGAAGATTTGTGGACCAACACCCAGGGGTGATCAGCCTGGGAATCTATAAGATTCCCGGGCCAATCAGATCCCTCCCCACGGGGCATCCGAAATCGGGATGCCCCGCTGTGTGAAACCCTGCAGGACGCCCAGAAACCTTACCTTATCCCAGTTCCAACTGCGCATGCCTCTCCAGCAGGGCACGCAACCGCGGTGGCCGTTTGTGAATGGCCGGCGCGCTCCCTGTTAGAGGGAAGCGCTCAGAGCCCCTGTGGTTGTCTGTCGCTTGTACGTGCATACCACAGTGGCTCTAAGCGCTCTGATTGGACTAGCGCTCGCGTAGGAGCGGGGTGAGGTGAGTTTTTTAGGGTGATCTGGGGGATTTCACGCAGCGGGGCCTGATCGGGGTGCCCCGCGGAAGTGGACCAAAACCCAGGATAGTCAAAATCCTAGGTGTTGGTCCACTTTAAATAAGAGTTCCTTGCTTCACCTTGTGGCCATTAGTGGTATTTTTCAGCTTGTATTTGATTCCTATTTATTTTCACTTCGAATATTTAAATAACTATAATAATAATATTATAATAACATTTAAAATCCATATAAAAAAAGCTGTTTCACTTTTGGTGAATTTTTGATTGCAAACTGAATCCTACACCTTAGCAACCTTTTGCCTTGTTGTGCAATTCCCCCCAATTTTGTTGTATGTTCAGTTGCAGTATAACATTTTTACTATGACCCCAAGGATGATTCCCTGAAGGTTGAAAATAACAACAACCTGGGCAGATCTGAGCATTGTAAGGCCCCAGGGCCACATACGGCCCTTTGATTGGCTCTGACCGGCCCGCGACTAGCGTTCCCTGTAAGCGCATGACCGCACACTGCTGACGCCCCCCTCCACTCAGCCCCGCCCACTGTCTGCGCAGTCTTGCCAGAAAAGATAGCGCCGGGTTTGAGCAGCACTTTTGCCGCTCTGTAGTGAGTCTAATGTAGCGGGGGGCGTGTGTGGATTAGAGCCTGCTTCCTATTGGACAGCTCCCTCCTGCAGGTTTGGCTGTGGGCGGAGTTTCTCTTCCCGCCCTTGGCCTGTACTGTGTGGCATGTGTCAGTCGCTGCGGAGCTGACGCCGGAGATAGAGGTTCTCCAGCCACTTGTCTGTACCTCACGTCGCTGGCTGCTTGCACTTGTAGTCCACACCAAATGTGTTACATGCCGGACGCAGTGCCCGATGGTGCACTGGCTCTCGTAGTCCATTTCTGGCCAGACCAATGCCTTTGGGAGGCGGGGGGACCATGCTGCAAGGTGGGAAGGGTTTCACACAGCCTTTTATCCAAGGCCGGCCACTGGTCTCCCCCCCCCAGGCATCCCAAATCGGGATGCTCCACTTTTTGAAACCCTTTTTACTCGGTAGCAAAGTGAAAAAAAAAAAGCAGACTCCTTGTCTGAAAGCAGAACAAAACCCAGAGCGGCCACTGGTCTTCCCCCTGGGTATCCCAGATCAGGATGCCCCACTGTGTGAAACTCTTGTTACTTAGTAGCAACTTGACAAATGGTGGACTCCCCCCTTAAAGTGGAAATGAACCCAGAGCGGCCACTGGTCTTCCACCTGGGCATCCCAGATCGGGGCTTTGTTCCGCTTTAAGGGAGGGAGTCTGCCATTTTTCATGCCAGATGTTCTGGCACTCCAAGCCTCAAACCAGTTAGCTTGCAGACCAACCTACAATCTGTCTCTAAACTTGGTTAAAAACAGAGGGCTCGGTCACACACATCTGCAGAAGTATGCTTAAGCTGCACCACCAGCGCCAAGGTGCCTCTGTGGGGTGCAGTCCTAACTCTAATCTCTGAGAGCCCCATTTGGGACATGCAATGCAATAGATAAATTGGGAGCAGGCTTACCTGAGGTTGCCCTAAACCTCTCAAGTGCAAGCCATGGGGTGGAAGGGTCAAAGACCTTGCAATACAGCCTAGACCCCACACCCCATGTGCTTGCACAAATTCAAAAGAAACAAAGGAGGGCCTCCAAGCCTCACCCCCATGTCACTAGCTAACTCCATTTGCAGATACAGATCATTGAAGGACCTGGTGCATCCGGGTGTTAAGGCAAAATTTGCACGTGCTCACATACTGTAAGATATTCTGGTAGAAATTCTTTTATCTTGGCCATTCATGCCCAATGCAAACACTTTGTTTTAGAAAATCATTCTCTGCCTTTTACTTGTAATTAAAGGAGCACTATCGTGAAAAAATGGCCCAATAATAAAAATCCATATAAATATGCTGGATGGAGGGAGGAGGTGTCACTTATACACCCGGTATCGAGAAATATCCAGCCAGGCTTGTTTTTTCTTATTTTAATGGAAGGAAGTGGGCATCTCGAGTGACAGACTCTGTCACCCCTCATAGACTAAACCTGTAACCCCAGGATTTTATTCCTACCAGAGGAAGAAAACCACAAGCTTGGCGGGAGTTTTATTCAGTTCGGGTGTATAAGTGACCCCTCCCCTTATTAGCTAAAGTGTTTATATGGATTTTTAATATGACACAATTTCGCGATAGTGCTCCTTTAAAGATCCTTTTCTTCCCCGTATACCGACGTCTCTCTCACCAGGCTTATGATGCTTTTCTGGCACTCCAAACCAGCCTCAAACACCCCCAGGATTATGCCATTATGTTCTAGCAATTCCACCCCCCTCTCCACCTGCCACTACTCAACTCCAGCCATGTGCTGGTGAGGTCAATTGTACCGAACTTTGCTGACTTTCATACACAATTAGCGCGACTTGAACGGTGTTCAAGTCAACAGACAATTGTGGGAACGCAGATCTAGAGGTAGATCTAGCTCAAATAATAAAACAAAAAAAGCACACACAGGTTGAACATGGGGACTTTGCCGTTAGCAATGTGTTTAGCATCCAATTTAAACTAGTGGATAAACATTGGCATGTTTTAAAGAGTGATACCACCCTGGGCCCAGTTTTGCTCGTTAGACCTAGGGGTCACACACAGAAGGGCTCCTAAACTTAAAGGACCTTTCGGCCAGTAGCTTTCTTGATCCTCGTAATCCATAGAACTTATTGGATACCATTCTGCATGGCTTTTACAGATGCTCTAACTCCTGTGGATGTAAGACCAGCCCACCTATTGAGAAACCAAAAAGTCTTTTTATAATACCGAATCTGGGAAAACCTATAAAGTGACAACATTCCTGTCATGCACTTCTAAATGTGTATTATAGCTTATTTGGTCTCCTTGTAAATGGCTATATGTGGGCAGGACTACCCGCTAAATAAAATGTGCATATGCGAGCACATATACTATACTAGAAATGGAGGTGTGATGCTCACAGTGTGTCTGCACGCTTTAAAGTGGACCAAAACACACTAAACCTGTGAAATACATTTGGCCAAAGCTCCTGTTGATACTCCCTTCTTAGGGTGTATAAGTAGAAATGGATACTATTTCCTGTAGGATAGCAGGCGATCATCATTGCATACGTATTAGGGATGAGCGAATTGATCCGGACGAACCCGGATTAGATCCGAATTTCATGACAAATTCGATTCGGATCGAATCCGAATTTCCCCGCGATTCGATCAAGCAAAGTTTTTTTCTAAAATCCATTCATTTCAATGACAGGCATTCTAGGATGGTCTACGTGACATGTCCAGACATGTAAGCTGGGGCAGTGTATGCTGGGACAGTCACATGCAGCCTATCAGCAGCCAGCAAGCCCGGTGACGTCACAGCGCTTTATAAGGTGGCGGCCATCTTGCTTTTGCGCATTTGTCTATTGCATTCGTGAGAGCCAGGACTCAGGAGGACACTGCAGACTGTATTCAGGGAGAGATAGGTAGAGAGTTAGGGACAGCCAGTAGACAGGCGGGAGACAGGGAAGTCAGGGAGAAGCATGGAAAGGTAGGAAAAAAACGGATGTAGTGACAGGGATTTTTTTTTGTTTTCATGCAGCCTGAGTGTTACTGCCTGGGTCACTGGCTTTGTTAGCTGTTTCACCCTGGTTAACCACTGTTGCTTTGCATAGTACTACTGCTCCCAGGTGCACTGCTGTTGTGGCATCCCATTCTGTGACTACACCAGCCTCTATTTACTATAACCCTTTGCACTTATTCTAAAAGTAATTTGGCCTGATAAAGACACTTTTGCTTTGCATAGTACTACTGCTCCCAGGTGCACTGCTGTTGTGGCATCCCATTCTGTGACTACACCAGCCTCTATTTACTATAACCCTTTGCACTTATTCTAAAAGTAATTTGGCCTGATAAAGACACTTTTGCTTTGCATAGTACTACTGCTCCCAGGTGCACTGCTGTCGTGGCATCCCATTCTGTGACTACACCAGCCTCTATTTACTATAACCCTTTGCACTTATTCTAAAAGTAATTTGGCCTGATAAAGACACTTTTGCTTTGCATAGTACTACTGCTCCCAGGTGCACTGCGGTTGGGGCATCCCATTCTGTGACTACACAAGCCTCAATATACTATAACCCTTTGCACTTATTCTAAAAGTAATTTGGCCTGATAAAGACACTTTTGCTTTGCATAGTACTACTGCTCCCAGGTGCACTGCTGTTGTGGCATCCCATTCTGTGACTACACCAGCCTCTATTTACTATAACCCTTTGCACTTATTCTAAAAGTAATTTGGCCTGATAAAGACACTTTTGCTTTGCATAGTACTACTGCTCCCAGGTGCACTGCTGTTGTGGCATCCCATTCTGTGACTACACCAGCCTCTATTTACTATAACCCTTTGCACTTATTCTAAAAGTAATTTGGCCTGATAAAGACACTTTTGCTTTGCATAGTTCTACTGCTCCCAGGTGCACTGCTGTTGTGGCATCCCATTCTTTGACTACACCAGCCTCTATTTACTATAACCCTTTGCACTTATTCTAAAAGTAATTTGGCCTGATAAAGACACTTTTGCTTTGCATAGTACTATTGCTCCCAGGTGCTCTGCTGTTGGGGCATCCCATTCTTTGACTACACCAGCCTCTATTTACTATAACCCTTTGCACTTATTCTAAAAGTAATTTGGCCTGATAAAGACACTTTTGCTTTGCATAGTACTACTGCTCCCAGGTGCTCTGCTGTTGGGGCATCCCATTCTGTAACATACCATACCCCTCTTTATTTACACTAAGCAGCTCTCTTATTTACACTAAGCAGGCCTGTTGGAGGCTGAGTGTTACTGCTCACTTTTGGTGTGCATTATATTCTGTTTCATATAGACCCACCGCTGCCTGGGGGTTCTTAAAATATCACCTACTACCACGCCAGTTAGACTATGTCGGGCAGACAAGTGCCTGGAAGTGAAAAGAGGAGTGGCAGAGGCCAAGATTCCGCAGGCAGAGGTCGCAGCAGACTGGGGGCCAGTAGCAGCAGGAGTCACGCTGAGAGACCTAATCTGCCAGTATCTGCTAGCGGTCGGGTCTCCACCAGTAACGCATCTGCCGTGGTAGATTGGTTAACGCGCTCATCAACAACATCATCACAACTTACGTCTGAGACCCCCAGTCTAGGGTCGGTAGGTTCCTCTGACACAACCCTGAGTTAGCATGCCCCGAGAGCAGTCCCTGTCCTCCCATTGCCTCTGTCCTACGCCGTTCCCTCCCCCAGCGACGTATCCTATGCTTTGGGTTCAGCTCCACTCTTTAGTGAGGAGGACGATCAGATAGAGGACAGTCAGCAGCTACTGCCCAGCCAAGAAATGGAGGTGGCTTCTTTAGCTAGGCAGACAAATAGTGATGTGGACAGTGTCGTGGGTGCTGCGAGCGTTCCAGCTCCTGCGCCAGACACTGTTGAGGAATCCACGAACATCAGTGACGTACAGCCACAACTCGGTGATAATGATGATGACGATGAAGCCGATCGCACTTGGGAGCCGGGTGATGAAGGGGCTTCATCCTCATCATCAGGAGAAGAGGGGCGCAGGTTGCCCCGGAGTCAGCAGCTCAGGCAGCAAGGTGTTAGCAGCATGGTTGGCAGGCAGTATGGGGGCACAATTGTAAAGCCTGGAGCCAAACAGGGCCGGGGCCGGGGTAGAGCACCTGCTGCGCGGCAGGCTACCTTATCGGGAGGTAGTGGGGCAGGGGTTCCTGGAGTTGGCGACAATAGCAGCGAATCAGTGAGGCCTGTTGGTGGGAAAAGTAGCTACTCGGCAGTGTGGCAGTTTTTCCTGAAGCATCCGCAGGAGGGTAACATGGCCACATGCAAGATATGTAGGCAGAAGGTGAAGCGTGGCCAGGGCCCAAATGTTGGCACCACGGCCCTGCGTCAACATATGCAGCGTCACCATAAAGCGGCCTGGGAGAACCTAGGCTCCGGAGAGGTGGGCCAGACTGCTTCCTCACCGAGTGGCACGCCACTCCCAATTTCTGCCAGCCAAGGCTCCAGCACCTCAGCCGAAGGCAGCTGTGCGTCATACCCATCCTCTGTCGCTCCTGCTCCTCCTCCTCCAAGTCATGCATCCCGCCAGCAATCCATCAGCGAAGCCATGTCCAAGAGACAGCAGTATGCGCCCACTCATCCTACGGCGCAGAAGCTGAATGTGCTCCTGTCCAAGTTGCTGGTGCTGCAGTCGCTCCCTTTTCAGGTGGTGGACTCTGCACCTTTCAGAGAACTGATGGCTTGTGCCGAGCCGAGGTGGAGAGTCCCAAGCCGTCATTTCTTTGCCAAGAAGGCAGTACCAGCGCTGCACACTTTTGTTGAACAGAAGGTGGGCCAGTCCTTGAGCCTGTCGGTGTGTAGCAAAGTGCATGGCAGCGCCGACGTCTGGAGCTGTAACTACGGTCAGGGACAGTACATGTCGTTTACGGCCCACTGGGTGAATGTGGTCCCTTTGCAGCAGCAACTTGGACAGGTCACGCTGCTTCGGCCTCCGCGTTCCCTGCCCGTTGGGCCTGTGACACTGTGCGACTCGGCCTCCTCACCCTCCACCATCTCCTCACCCTCCACTGTAGGCTCAAGTCTCAGTGCCCCTCCAGTCTACCATGTGTGCAGGGCACGGAGGTGTCACGCAGTGCTTCACATGGTTTGTCTTGGCGAACGGAGTCACACAGGGGAGGAACTGCTTAAATTTATTCATCAGGAAATCCAAACATGGCTTACTCCAAGAAAACTTATAATGGGAATCATGGTTACCGACAATGGGAAGAACATTTTGTCTGCGCTGCGCCAGGGAAGCCTGACCCCCCCCTGCATGGCTCACTTCTTCAATCTGCTTGTCAAGCGGTTTCTGAAGTGTTCCCCCCATCTGCAAGGCATCCTAACAACTTCAAGGAAACTTTGCATGCACTTCAGCCACTCATACACCGCCAAACACACCCTTCTTGAGCTACAGTGTCAGAATGGTATCCCCCAACATAGTCTGATTTGCGATGTTTCCACCCATTGGAATTCCACCCTTCACATGTTGGACCGATTATATGAACAGAGAAAAGCCATCACGGATTTCCTGATGATCCAAGCAGATAGGGGGACTCCCCTGTGTAACTTCAATGTCAACCAGTGGCAGCTCATACGTGACACCTGCCGTTTGCTCAGGCCCTTTGAGGAAGCCACTTTATTTGTCAGTCGGCAGGATTACGGGATGAACGACGTGATTCCACTGCTTCATGTACTACAGCACATGTTGGAAACCATGGCTGGTCAGGGCACTGGAGACATGGCGTTTACATCTTACGGCCACATGAACCCCGTTGGAGCTGAACTGGAGGAGGAGGAGGAAGAGGAGGAGGAGTTGCCCAGCGAAACACAGTTTAGGCTTGGCGAAATGGCTGGTTTATGTAGTCAGCGGACAGGAGAGGAGGAGCAGGAGCAGCCAGAGGAGCTAGAGGTTTTTGAAGAAGGCGAGACAGAGGACCCGGGCACACCGTGGCAGTATGCAGTGGAGATGGAGACAGGTAGTCCATCCGAGTCACTTGCGCAAATGGCAGGAATCATGCTCACGTGCTTGCGTAGTGACCCCAGAATTGTTTCCATCTGTCGGCGGGATGACTTCTGGCTGTCCACCTTATTGGACCCTCGCTTCCGGCACAAAATGGGGGCATTTTTTAAACCCATCGAGAGGGAGGACAAACTGAATTACTACAAAGACATTCTACGTAGGCAGTTGGCCGATGACTATCTGCGCCATGGTCCATACTCTCGCAGGTCTGACTCGAGGAGACCTCTGCGCTCCCCTTCCACTGTCATGGCTGCTGGGGGGGTTGGCAGGAGCAGCAGCAGCAGCTCCATCAGCAGCAGCCTCAGTCTTCAGTCGCTAATGAGTAGCTTTCTACACCCGCATAGTGAGGCTACTCATGAGCAGCAGGAAGACCTGGAGCAGGACCTGAACCAGCAGGTCATGTCATACTTTGACATGACCATGCCAACACACCTTGAGGATCCGCTGGACTTATGGGCAGCCAAACTTGATTTGTGGCCGCAACTAGCAGAGTTTGCCCTGGAAAAGCTGTCCTGCCCGGCAAGTAGCGTGCCATCTGAGCGGGTGTTTAGTGCGGCGGGGGCCATAGTTACGGCGAGGAGAACTCGTCTGTCAACTAAAAATGTGGAGAGACTCACCTTTGTCAAAATGAATCAGGGATGGATCATCCAGGATTTCCACCCACCAATGCCTGATGCATGCGACTAGATTCAGCATGGTGCCACGTTTTACACTTTCCAAATGGTGCAAAACATATTTATGTCTTTAGGCCAATTTTGGGGCTCCTGCTGATGCCAACTCCAGGGTGTGATTCATCCAATTTTTGGGCTTCTGCTGCCAACTCCAGTGTCTCTTTAAAGTAATGTTTGGGCTCCTGCTGCTGCTGCTGCCAACTCCAGGGTGTGATTCATCCAATTTTTGGGCTCCTGAAGCCAACTCCAGTGTCTCTTTAAAGTAATGTTTGGGCTCCTGCTGCTGCCAACTCCAGGGTGTGATTCATCCAATTTTGGGCTCCTGCTGCCAAATCCAGTGTCTCTTTAAAGTAATATTTGGGCTCCTGCTGCTGCTGCTTGCAGCTGCAGGGTGTGATTCATCCAATCTTTGGGCTCCTGCAGCCAACTCCAGTGTCTCTTTCAAGCTATGTTCGGGCTCCTGCTGCTGCTGCTTGAAACTCCAGGGTGTGTCAGTCAATTTTTGGGCTCCTGCTGCTGCCATCTCCAGTGTCTCTTTCAGCCAATGTTTGGGCTCCTGCTGCTGCTTGCAACTCCAGGGTGTGATTCATCCAATTTTTGGGCTCCTGTCCCTCATAGTGATGCCACTTCAATTCTCTGCAATTGTGCCGCTCTGCGATTCTATTAGCGATGCCTCTGATCTGCATGTGATATTTATTTACAGTATTATTTAACTAACCCAGCACGCATTCCTATGCGTGTTACAGCAAGGCAAAATGGTTTACAACCCTATTGATGCTCTAGGAGGCTCAGAAATAGCCGTTTTTAATAGCGATTCATCGCGAATAAATTCGGGTCGAAACGATTTTTGTCGGAAAATTCAGCGAATCAGTCGAATCGAATTTTTCAAAAGTTCGCTCATCTCTAATACGTATGGCAAAAATATCATTGCCACTCATTATAGTAGAAATTAGTGCTAGTGATAGTAAAAAACGTGGCTTTAGGACAACACATTAATCTAATCCTGCATTCATATCCTTTATGGCAGTGGTCCCCGACTCTTTCCTACAAGGCCCACCAACAGGCCATGTTTTTCGATCTCCACGTAGCTACACAAATTGCTTCATCTGTTAGTCTGTGTCGAGATCTGCAAAACCTGACCTGTTAATGGGTCTTGTAAGAGAGGGTTGAGGAGCCCTTTATGGGACTTGAATGGGTGGATAAGCACTGGAGGGGATAGAACATGGCCATGGAGGTGCCACGAAGGAACTATAAGAGGAACTTTCATCTGGACACTCTCGCCCCCCGGGGGCCTTAATATTGAGTTTGATCGCAGTAATTTCCCTGAAGCTTTTTTTCCTCCTCACCCCTACCTCTTCTTACATACATACATATATATATATATATATATATATATATAATTACATTCCACGGTACCCTTTGCTTGTTAATGAAGCGTCACCTTTTATTAAGCGACACTGTCCATGGTGCAGGAACTTAAACCGGACCTTCACCATGATTTACTGAAAAGCCCAAACCCTTATAAAACGATTCCCCAGCATCTAAAATTGATATATTTTAAGTTTTTAGTCACTTACTTATTATTCTTTCCCCCACTGGGCTGCAACTCTGTTCAGGACTTTAGGATACGGGTGCCACCATCTTGACTCAGAAGCATCGCACTTACTGAGGAGAGGAGAGTGGGATAAAGTACAGGGGGTGGGTTATAGTTGTGCTTTGCTCAGACAGAGCAGAGCTGGGGTCAGGAAAAGGACAGCAATCCCAGAATGCAGAGCAGCACAGTCAGAAGGCACTTCCTGTTTGCAGGCTGCCTGATGTCCCATGAGCCGCCATCTTGGAAGTTTAAAGGCTCATAACATGCAGTAGATGCAGGTAGGATGATTTTTAATGTGAGCAATCTGTATGTACAGGGTGTGGGAAACATATAAGATAGACTCTTATACAGAGTGAAGGTCCGCTTTAAGCTTTTTGTAAGCCTCGCTGTCAACGGTGCTGACAGGGCTGACAAGTGGTGTTCACTTAGACATGAGAATTTTGATGCACAGTGGTAGATAAAGTCATTTTTAACACTGCGCCTCTCCTCAACATTTAGATTTGCTCCGCTCATTGGTGGATATATTTGCAAGGGATTCTGGGATACATCCCATTATGTTTGGCTTGTTTGCCCCATGCTAATACCTCATCTTTTAGAATATGTATATCGATTCCTTAGTATATAATAAATATGAGAGAAATCATTTCAACAGTTTTTCGCCAAAAGAAAAAAAAAAATATATATATATTTGGCGTCTTTGCACCCATATCTCCTTTATAACTGAAAGATTAGAGTGTATTGGCCTCGATTCACAAAGAGTTGAAAAAACTCTCATGGAAGTAAAAAATTCAATTCATGAGAAAAGAGCCAGAGAATGTCACTGTTACTGAATCACCAGATAGGAAGACAATGAAAGTCAATGAAACTTTTTACTACAGTTAAAAAGGGGTAAAAAGTTCAATACTTTTTTCAGGAGTAAAAAAGTGTCATTGACTTTCATTGTCTTTTTATCTGGTGATTCACCAACAGTAAAATTCTCAGACTTTTTTCTCATGAATTTATTTTATTCAACTTCTAGTAACAGGGGTGCACCAGACAATACCACTGAATATAAACATGTGCTCACTCACATGAACCAAACAAGACTGAAGTGGACGTGTCCAATTACACACCTTTCTTCAAAAAGGAGCGCCAATATCAATATGGATACAAAATTCTTTATTATGAAAAAAAAACTAAATTCCACAGAAAATATATTGGCAGACTCGCCCAGTTCAAACAGTTATAAGTGAATGGAAACAATAAAGATATACTCAAAGTGCACGTGTGTGTGCTAAATGACACCAGCAAACCTGAATATTCAAGAATAAAGAATGGCACATAGAGTCAGCATCACAGGGTCATCAAATATAAATCACCGCGCCCGCAACTCCCATGTTGCTTCAAGGTGAGGTTTTTAGGTTTTCAGGTTTGCTGGTGTCATTTAGCACGCACACGTGCACTTTGAGTATATCTTTATTGTTTCCATTCACTTATAACTGTTTGAACTGGGCGAGTCTGCCAATATATTTTCTGTGGAATTTAGTTTTTTATTCATTTTCACATATGAGGTATTGTTGTTAAGAGTTGATATTTATTAGAGGTTGTACACTTTGAGGGTTTACACATACAATTTTTATGCCGGCATAAAATAACTGTTATAATAGGATCTAATAAGCGCACATAGGGTCTTTTGATGCATTGTTCCCCTTAGGGGGTTTTTTCATTAATATTATTGTGACCATGGGGTCATCCATGTGATTTTAATTGTCCAGTGTGTTTTTGTGTATTTTAATAGCATCTCCTTTTTCATAATAAAGAATTTTGTATCCATATTGATATTGGTGCTCCCTTTTGCAGAAAGGTGTGTAATTGGACACGTCCACTTCAGTCTTGTTTTATTTTTTTCAACTATTAGTGAACTAAGGCCATTGTGTGGATCAAATATCTAGGCAGCATCTGCAAGTTCATTGCTCCTCCCGGTGGCCATGTTTATTATTATGGAAGATTTGTTTTAAATAATAGTTCCTTGCTCCACCTTGTGGCCATTATTGGTATTTTTCAGCTTGTATTTGATTCACATTTACACTTCAAATGTTTAAATAACTATAATAATATATAATAATACTATAATGAAAACCCATATAAAAAATGCAGTTTCACTTTTGGTGACTTTTTTATTGCAAACTGAATCTTACATCTCAGTAACCTTTTGTCTTGTCATACAATTCCCGTTCCCACCAATTTTGTTGTATGTTCAGTTGCAGTATAGCATTTTTACTATGACCCTAAGGATGATTCCCTGAAGGAGTAAAATAACACCCTATGGTGTATGCTAGAGAATATGCCATTGTTTTCCTGCATACCCAATAGTGTGCTGTCATTTATAAACATTACATTAAAAACAACTCACCAATGCCTTCATGTGAAACCTTCATCAGACCAGAGATCAGCAGATTTCCAGGCTCCCGACAGTTTTGAGAGGAAATGAGCAGTGATAAAATACAATTCTGTGAAATACTCACCTGTAGAATTGGTATTATAAGTATACAGTACGTCCTGCTCCAGATATAATACTTACACTTGGGTTATCCTCCGCCAGATGGCGCTGCACTGCAGAGACATGCAAAACAGGCTCCTTCCGGCCCCTCAAATACCTGGGGACCTCCCACAAATCCCCAGCATTGAAAAGCAGTGAACAAGGAGCCGGAAGAATTTAACCACCAAAAACTGGTAACTGTAACAGAATAATGCAAAAAAACAGGGTGGGGTGGAGCAGGACATACTGTATACTTATAATACCAATTCTACAGGTGAGTATTTCACAGAATTGTATTATTCTTAGTATACAGTAAGTCCTGCTCCAGATATAATACTTACACTTGGGACATCCAATAGCAGTGTCCATAAAGTAGGGTGGGATCCCCAACAAAAAAGGCAACAGCAGACAGTTTTAAGCACTGTCACCTGCAAAACCTTGCAGCCAAGAGCAGCATGAGCTGAGGCTCTAACGTCAACCTTGTAAAACTTTTGAAAAGGTATGAACAGAAGACCAAGTAGCGGTCTAGCAAACTTGTTCAACAGAAACCCGGTGCTGAAAAGCCCAAAGGCAACCAAAGCACGAGTAGAATAAGAAGTAAAGTGAGAAGAAGATTCTTCCCCTTAGGGAATAGGCCTGAGTAACAGCCTGGCAAGTCCAAACGCTAACAGTAGCCTTGGCAGAAGCCGAAAACCCTTCCTAGGACCAGAAGGAACCATCCCATCCAAGTAATGACCAGGCCCAAAGCCACCTAACCCCCCGAGATCAGACGAGATCGGGCACACACAGGATGGATTTAGACGTAGACCCAAAGGAGCATCAGTTCTCCTAAGGGGCACAGTGACTACCAAGGAAACACTTCCAACACCTGTTCAAGGAATTTAGAACCCTTTCCTCAGCATTGCTAGGAATAAGGCACAGAAGGAAAAACAATACCTTGAATCAATGAACATAAGACACCACCTTAGGCAGAAAGTCCGGCTTAAAGCGGAACACCACCTTATCCTGGTGTACCTAAAAGAACGAGGGCTAGATAGACAGAGCCGCCCGCTCAGACACACGTCTGACTGAAGTAACAGCCACCAGAAGGACAACTTTGAGGTAAGAACAGCCAGACAGCATCCTGAATAGGTCCAAAGGGAACACCCCGCAAGGCAGACAGAATCAAATTCAAGTCCCAACAGGGACCATAGGATTACATGGGGGACGCACATGAGCAACCCCTTGAAGGAAGGTCTTAACCCAGGAAAACTGAGCAAAAGACTACTACAGGAAGGTGGACAGGGTAGAACCTGACCCTTCAGAGTACTGAGTTGGAGAACCAACTCCAACCCATGCTGTAATAACTCTAGAACCCTGGGAACAGAGAACGCCCGACAGGGAAGAGACCTAGACTCACACCAATCAATATGGGTATGCCATACCCCATAATAGATGAAAGAAAAAGAAGCTTGCTCCTAGTCTTCCCATAGTCTCAATCACCGAGACAGATAAGCCTGTCTCCATCAAGATGGATGTTTCAGCAGTCAGGCCATCTAGGCCCGAGTCTGTAGATTGGAGTGACGTAAAGGGGCCCTGAGTGAGCCGAACTGGCACTCCTGGCAGAACGTACAGATCTACTGCCCTCAGTACCACGTCTGCCAACCACACTCCACTAGGCCACCAGAATCACTGGTCCCCCCTTCCAGAGCAATCTTGCGCAGAACCCTGCCTAGCAGGGAGAATGGAGAAAAGACATACAGAACAGAATGGCCTGCCATAACAATACTAAGGCATCATGACCACGGCCAGAGGATCCTGGGACAGGGAAACAAGGGCCGAGAGCTTGAGATAGTGATGGGGCACAAACAGATCCACACTGGTTGGCCCTCATAGTGACACAACGATTAGCACATCCTGTCGCAGAGGGACCTCCACCGGAGAGAATACCACTGATATGCAGGGAACATTGTCCTCCACCCAGATCAGGCTCAGATACCTTCCTGGAGGATCATCCTGCTCCAGGTCCCCCACAGATGATCAATGTAGGCCACTGTCGTCAGACAGACCGAGCGCCCCCAGACAGGCAGGCCCTGAAGAGGAGTAGTCAAGCGAGATAGAACCAACCTGAAAGCTCACTGTTTCAAAAATTGATAGGTGTATGGACCTCCTAAGGGCCCCACCTCCCCCGGAACCGCGGGGGGTTTCAGAAGAAACCCCCCCTCATCAACCTGATAGATTGGCATCCATGGTGACCATCTTCAGGAAAGGACAAGAAGGGGGCTGCCCCCAGACAGGTTCCTTGAGTTCAACCGCTCCAAGAGGGACCTTCTTACCAGGGGGGGAAGGCACACAGACCCTGCTCCAGGGATGCTGGATCCCTGTCCTGTACTAACAATAGAAGTTGCAGAAGAGCCCGAGGGGGAATGAGCATAAGGGACCTCTTCTGAGCAAGCCACCAACGGGCCTACCAGCTGCATCCCCGCCTGGTGAAGGGATGGGAATAGCTATGAGGGACTGAGCCCACGAAACCAGATTGTCCAATTTTGTTGCTGAGGAAGTAAGATTGTCGTCTGAACCGTATCCAAATTCATTCCTAAGAATGGAGTTCCAATTAGAAGGACAATGAGGACTTGGGGTGATTAAGACACCCATCCAAGTGACTCCCAATGGACACTACCAGTCTAGTATCCAACTTAGCCTGACGTAGAGGGAGAAGGGGAGAAGGACGTCCAGGTAGGTCAACGCGTGGACGCCCCTTGGTCTCATCAGAGACATCACCCCCGTCAGCACCTTGGTGAGCACTCTGGGAGCTGAAGAGAGACAAAATACACACATATATAACAATTGGTTAAGTGTAGGCCTGGCAAATAGGCTGAAAACAAAATTGCTGAGCAAACATTAAATTTATTGTACCAATTTCAGCACACACATGGGAAAAGTTCACACTATTAAAAAAATATACAAAAAGGTGCTTTAAAATCACGGGGGCCCACCGTGCACACTCACACATAACCACGCACACTGGTGTCCCACCCCGCTAGCAGCGCTGCTGAACTCTGCCTAAGGGAAACGGCCAGCTACACTACTCTGGGCTTGCAGACAAGCAAGATTGTCCACATGAGATAGTGGCAGGCCTCCTCACACAGGAATAGACTCCATTGCTGTCCAGCTGAATTATATTCGACATCTATGAGTGTCATCACGTGAGTCTCTCACTTTACAGCTTCCAAGACTTTCATAGAGAACAAGTGCGACAGTCACACAGCGTGGCAATATATTTAAACACTTGTATAGACAGTCCGTCTTGTGCCAGCATCACACTATGTAATCAGACCACTGCGCTCTAATAGGAACAGTCATATTAACAGAACGCCTCGCCGAGGCTAGTACTTAGCTGCTGCTGCATGCGGTTCTTCCTTGCAGAGCGCTGGCGCCATAACGTTGGTGTTGCGCAACACTTCCCAGTTGGAGGGGCTTAGTGCAGAGGCAGAGCTGAATGCGGGGTGGTCAGCACGTGGCAAGGGCCAACCGTCCGCCGACGCGCGTTTCGCTCCGCCCACCGGAGCCTTGTCAGGGTGGTGGGCGGCCCTCCATACCTCCATTATAAGCATACGTTCCCTCCCACACATTGAGAGTAGCGAATCCATGGATGTGATAGACAGCCGCGTCACTCAGCCTTCTCCGGAATGGGCGTGACTAACTGATCAGTCACCAGGTTCCCGCGGTGACGCATTCCCCGTCATTAGCATAAGCAGCCCGTCAATCACCTAGGCTTCCTGTGGTGACGCATTCCGCGTCATCCCCACAATACTGCACGCCTGGCTGTCACACTTGTAGACGCTGTCACAGCTAAGGAGGCACGCATTCATCCCATCACTTATGGAGCACGCCGTGGGACTTCTTGTTCCTTCTTCCATGGTATATATCACAGGGGGCTAATGGAGATATGGATATAAGTGTGTTACAGGGACCTCCAACACACACACTGAATAAATCTCTTACCACATTCTAATGATAGAGGTAGGCATTAAATAGTCCATGTCATCAATTCAAAATGCATGTTTGGGGTAGGGGAAGGGGTACAGGCAAATCGGTGATACTTTATATAGGGCCCATAATTCTGCAGAAATACAGAGTCTCAATCACCATTCATGGCCAACACTCCCGGCCACCACAGCACACACCTTTTTCGTGCTGACAGTGAGTCGAGACAGTGAGTCAACACACAGTACTTTTTAAGCCTTCTCCTACCATGAACATCTCATATGCATTGCCTGTATGCTTTATCAAATATGCTTCCCAAAAAGGTAGGTATATACCTAATAGTAGCAAGGAACTACCATATGTCACTACATCTAGTGCATTGTTGTGCTCATACACCCCACAATTGCAAAGGGCTTTCCCCCGTCCACATATCAAATAATTCTACTATCCGGAGGCGCCAATATAGCTAGGGGATAATGACCCCGACGCCAACTGTGTCGTTACCTACTGAATGATAAGGACCTAAATCATTCTATACCTATTCAGAAACAACTAATATGAATACCTACCCACTTAACAGCCTACTATTTACATATTTACATATCACTTAACCTTATTACCCACTTCACCCCAAAGGGGCATATACAGGTAAATAGAGTACACCCCATGGAGAGAAACACATATATCATATATCATGTAGAATGTAGTCCTACAGGAACGCTCCTAGACCAGAGTCAGTATTTAACCCATCCGGGGTCATCGTTCCTAACTCAAAAATCAGCCTCGCTTCCTGCTGCATCAGCCGTTGGTCCAAAAAGCCCCGTCTACCACCCTTCTTCAATGCAAAAATACCACAAGCCCTAAGACCTTTCGGGTTCCCCTGATGGAAAGCTTTAAAGTGGTCTGATACAGGACTTTTTTCACTTCCCGTTTTTATGTCCCGCACATGTTCACCAACCCGTGTGCGCAAAGCGCGCTTGGTTTTTCCAATATATTTTCTATTGCACGGGCAGGTGAGCATATACACAACATGAGTGGTCCCACAGTTTATAAAGCCCCTTATTTTTCTCGCTGGATCTCCTCTTGTTCCAACATACATGTCAGTCTTTTCTATAAAGGGGCAAATTTTACACCGTCCAATTTTGAAGGTGAGACGTATATTTCGAGTATTCTGATTCAGCTGGTCCACAAAAGTCTCAAACTCACCGGGGGTCCCCCTCCACACCACCAGGACATCGTCTATATAGCGAAGCCAGAGGGCTCACCTTCAAAATTGGCTATGAATGTATTGAATTTCTGGATTTGCTTATTAGGAGGGATGGGCCCAGATTGTCCACATCCACGTATAGAAAACCTACGGCAGGTAACACCTTACTCCATTTTACCAGCCACCACCCCCCCCCCCCCCACTTCTGCGCGGAATACCGTACGGACAATTCCTACGGATACGAAGGAATTGCAGTTCAGAACGTGAGTATGTGCGGGAGGCGAGGGACCTTTCGGGTCGCTTTAGGGAGCGGGGGTATCCTCACAGACTGATCCGCACGTGTTTTAAGAAGGCACTCGTTGTTGATTGGAGTGACCTTCTGAGAAATGATAGCTTGAAGAAGGAGTCAAGAAAACGGGTAGGGGATCAGCCAGTAAGACTAATCACAAACTTTGGTACACATTGGGAGAGATTCAGGGCTATCCTACAGTCCCATTGGCACATTCTACAGTTGGATCCAAAACTAGCAAAATGTATAGGCCCACGCCCTTTACTTACAGCTCGGCGGGCGATGAATATGAAAGACAGACTGGTTCACAGTGATCTAGTCAGAACTACAGGGACATCAGGGTCGCAGAAGTTGGAAGGCTCCTTTAAATGTGGACGGTGTAAAATTTGCCCCTTTATAGAAAAGACTGACATGTATGTTGGAACAAGAGGAGATCCAGCGAGAAAAATAAGGGGCTTTATAAACTGTGGGACCACTCATGTTGTGTATATGCTCACCTGCCCGTGCAATAGAAAATATATTGGAAAAACCAAGCGCGCTTTGCGCACACGGGTTGGTGAACATGTGCGGGACATAAAAACGGGAAGTGAAAAAAGTCCTGTATCAGACCACTTTAAAGCTTTCCATCAGGGGAACCCGAAAGGTCTTAGGGCTTGTGGTATTTTTGCATTGAAGAAGGGTGGTAGACGGGGCTTTTTGGACCAACGGCTGATGCAGCAGGAAGCGAGGCTGATTTTTGAGTTAGGAACGATGACCCCGGATGGGTTAAATACTGACTCTGGTCTAGGAGCGTTCCTGTAGGACTACATTCTACATGATATATGATATATGTGTTTCTCTCCATGGGGTGTACTCTATTTACCTGTATATGCCCCTTTGGGGTGAAGTGGGTAATAAGGTTAAGTGATATGTAAATATGTAAATAGTAGGCTGTTAAGTGGGTAGGTATTCATATTAGTTGTTTCTGAATAGGTATAGAATGATTTAGGTCCTTATCATTCAGTAGGTAACGACACAGTTGGCGTCGGGGTCATTATCCCCTAGCTATATTGGCGCCTCCGGATAGTAGAATTATTTGATATGTGGACGGGGGAAAGCCCTTTGCAATTGTGGGGTGTATGAGCACAACAATGCACTAGATGTAGTGACATATGGTAGTTCCTTGCTACTATTAGGTATATACCTACCTTTTTGGGAAGCATATTTGATAAAGCATACAGGCAATGCATATGAGATGTTCATGGTAGGAGAAGGCTTAAAAAGTACTGTGTGTTGACTCACTGTCTCGACTCACTGTCAGCACGAAAAAGGTGTGTGCTGTGGTGGCCGGGAGTGTTGGCCATGAATGGTGATTGAGACTCTGTATTTCTGCAGAATTATGGGCCCTATATAAAGTATCACCGATTTGCCTGTACCCCTTCCCCTACCCCAAACATGCATTTTGAATTGATGACATGGACTATTTAATGCCTACCTCTATCATTAGAATGTGGTAAGAGATTTATTCAGTGTGTGTGTTGGAGGTCCCTGTAACACACTTATATCCATATCTCCATTAGCCCCCTGTGATATATACCATGGAAGAAGGAACAAGAAGTCCCACGGCGTGCTCCATAAGTGATGGGATGAATGCGTGCCTCCTTAGCTGTGACAGCGTCTACAAGTGTGACAGCCAGGCGTGCAGTATTGTGGGGATGACGCGGAATGCGTCACCACAGGAAGCCTAGGTGATTGACGGGCTGCTTATGCTAATGACGGGGAATGCGTCACCGCGGGAACCTGGTGACTGATCAGTTAGTCACGCCCATTCCGGAGAAGGCTGAGTGACGCGGCTGTCTATCACATCCATGGATTCGCTACTCTCAATGTGTGGGAGGGAACGTACGCTTATAATGGAGGTATGGAGGGCCGCCCACCACCCTGACGAAGCTCCGGTGGGCGGAGCGAAACGCGCGTCGGCGGACGGTTGGCCCTTGCCACGTGCTGACCACCCCGCATTCAGCTCTGCCTCTGCACTAAGCCCCTCCAACTGGGAAGTGTTGCGCAACACCAACGTTATGCCGCCAGCGCTCTGCAAGGAAGAACCGCATGCAGCAGCAGCTAAGTACTAGCCTCGGCGAGGCGTTCTGTTAATATGACTGTTCCTATTAGAGCGCAGTGGTCTGATTACATAGTGTGATGCTGGCACAAGACGGACTGTCTATACAAGTGTTTAAATATATTGCCACGCTGTGTGACTGTCGCACTTGTTCTCTATGAAAGTCTTGGAAGCTGTAAAGTGAGAGACTCACGTGATGACACTCATAGATGTCGAATATAATTCAGCTGGACAGCAATGGAGTCTATTCCTGTGTGAGGAGGCCTGCCACTATCTCATGTGGACAATCTTGCTTGTCTGCAAGCCCAGAGTAGTGTAGCTGGCCGTTTCCCTTAGGCAGAGTTCAGCAGCGCTGCTAGCGGGGTGGGACACCAGTGTGCGTGGTTATGTGTGAGTGTGCACGGTGGGCCCCCGTGATTTTAAAGCACCTTTTTGTATATTTTTTTAATAGTGTGAACTTTTCCCATGTATGTGCTGAAATTGGTACAATAAATTAATGTTTGCTCAGCAATTTTGTTTTCAGCCTATTTGCCAGGCCTACACTTAACCAATTGTTATATATGTGTGTATTTTGTGTCTCTGTAGCATTTAGTAGGACGCCGCTCATCTTTGTGCGGCAGTGCATAGGTTTATTATTCCAACTCTCTCCAGCCATTTTAGTGAATTTTGTGAGCTGAAGAGAGGCCAGATAACAAGGCCACAAATTATCAGTGTTGGACTTCCAACGCAAACCTGAAGCCTCGGTGTCCAGAAGACACAGGGATGCGAAAATAAGCATCTTTGATCTCCACAAACGGCAAGAAGCCCCCAGGGCGCAGGGAGCTGATGGCCCAGCTAAGAGCCTCCATGCAGGCACTGCCTGTAATTGACGAGTTGCCGAAATCTGTGAATCCAGAATGGACCAAACCGACCCATCCTTTTGGGGAACTGTGGAAAGGTTGGTGTAGCGGCCCCTGCCTCTGCCTGTGAAGGGCAATCTGCAAGTGACCCCCAGACCCCACAGGCCTTGCATGGCCTGCACCAGCACCTGAACAGAGGCAGGGACCCGGAGTACCCTGATAAACTTGGGGGAGGCCGCGCAGCAACTCTATCCTTAATTGTATCCGGGGGACAATACCCCCTAAAACCACCAGAATGAGGCGTGATGCCCCCTGACAAGAGCAAGGTGCTGCAGCCATCCCCTCACCCAGACGGGCGAGGGTGCCCCATCATGCTTGAGGGAGTTTGGTGGAAGATTTAGGCTTAGCCCCGCCAAAGGGGCCAGGACGTTGTCTGCCGCTCCTAGGGCAGGAGTCTGCACGAGCCCCCAGGAAGGACACCCCTGGTTCTTTTTTAACAATGCGGTAGGAAGGGGGAGGGGTGCTCCTGCCCCGAGGGGGCCGAGGCGGCCGCCTGCGTTGGGGTGATTTGCTCTTTTTACCAAACAGGTCCAGACGGGCCCCAAACAGGCGTTGCCCTCTAAAGGGAAGCCCAGTCAGAGTTCTTTTAGCAGCATCGTCAGCACCCCACTGTCGCAGCCAGACCAAGCGATGTATGGCCACCACAAGGGCAGAGGTCCTTGCACACATTCTAATGGTGTCATAAAGCGCTAAAAGGATAAATTTTACAAATACCTCACAACTGAAGAGTGCATTAAACACCTCCCAGGGGAGATCCTCAGGGTGATGATCAAGCATCTTTCTGATGAGGGTTCTAGCGGCCACTGCAGTGACGGCCGCGGCACAGACCGGGCGCAGCGCTGTTCCTGCACAAGAAAAGGCGTGGGAGGCCAGCCTATCAATGCGCCGGTCCTCAGCATCCCGAAGGGTACTATAAGCAGGGGCTGTGATAAAGCGGGGGTTAGGAACCCCTATGATCCGTGCATCCACCACGGGGGTGATGACCAACAATTAACCACCTCAGGGGGAAAAGGGTATTTCCTATCCCAGTCCCCTGGGACCCCTGGAAGTTTACTGGGGCATTCCCATTCCTTGAGTACAAGAGCATGGAAATGAGCCTGCTCTAGAAATTCCAAGCGTGCTGTCGCTGTATGGAAACGCTCCCCTCTAGGCTTGGGAGCCTCACCAGGGAGGGAGATAGACAGGACCTTAAAGACCTTAATCAACAAATCGTCAGTGTCACACTGGCCCCAGTATTCAGGGCCAGAATCGTCATGACTCCTCGGCCTCTCATCAGATGAGCCAGAGTCAGAGAACAGCTCTCCTTCATCAGAAGGGGTATAGGCACGCGGAGTAGTGAACTCCTCAGTTCCCATAGGACAAACAGAAACAGGAGGCGTCAAGGGCCGCTTTTTGCTAGGGCCCATGCGCTCTGACAACCTCACAATAATCTGATCAGCCGTAGGCAGTCTGGAAGACACAGCAGGCTGCAAATCCCCACTTGTATGCAACTCAGCAGGAGTGAGATTTAAGAATGGGGAAATAGGTGTATTGAAACGAGGTGCAGCCACTGGCAAGCCTGATTGCAGGGCCAGTGCTTGCTCGGCACATGGTGCGCAGACCCGTGCCCTGTCAGCATCAGCATGGGGTTGTCCACACGCTATACACAGCCGGTCTTGTCCCAGAGGGACCCCGGTCACATAATCGCCCGCTAAGGCACTTACAGACCAAGGGAGGAGGAGGGCCGTTACCACGCGCGCGCGCGAATAGCATCAAAATGGTCCCAAGCAAACCTCGAAGGGCGGGCCAGAGCGGGCCGTGACGCGGAGCGCGCCAAACCAGGTCCCCGCCCCCCCGAAGAGCGCGAAGCTCTAAGACAGTAGTCAATATTGTCAAGAGAAGCAAAGTGTATGACACACATATAATAGATGATTTGCCCATGGAGACGCCGCAGCGCAGCACATCCAGTAAAGGAAAGAGACAAGCGCTGGGGCGGCAGATACACAATAAAAAAGCAAACAGCGCGGCTCTGACACCAAGTTACAAGTCAAGGGCAATACTAAGGCCATAAGCGTGTAATCACAGTACACTTGAGACCGCCACACACACACCCCCCCCTTTCTTTCCCTCCGAGCTACGGGGGGAACGAGGGAGGATGGCGACCCTTTGAACAGGGCCCACTGCTACACAGGGCATGGAGCAATAATGCGGGAGGGGCATCCACTAGAGGCTCACCTTCAGCCTAAACCGCCTACCCTTTGGTGGGGGACTGCGGCGGAGCATGGCTCCATAAGCACGCATGGTGCTGCCTACCTTCACCCGACCAGCGCAGCCCAGGCTGGGAGGTACATCACAAGAGGACGGGTGGGAATAGTCCAACAGGGCCGCAGGCTGTAATAGCCCCGCTCACCTGCGAGAGAGTGATACTTCATGTCTTCGCAGTCGGCACTGCAGAGAAATCTGGGGATTTGTGGGAGGTCCCCGGGTATTTGAGGGGCCGGGAGGAGCCTGTTTTGCATGTCTCTGCAGTGCAGCACCATCTGGCGGAGAATAACCCAAGTGTAAGTATTATATCTGGAGCAGGACGTACTGTATACTAAGAATATTATGTTTGTGCTTTTACAGCAGCATACACTACTTAGACCCTACTATGGTGCCACTGTTAAATGACAGTACACCAAAGTCCCTTAAACCACTCAGTTGAAAATGGCGACTATTAAGCCCCCCAAAAAACTGTCACATTTCCCCCAGGTCTCAAGCACCTACTCTACGTGCCCCATGTTTGCTATGGCTCCTGGGACCAGCCAGGGCCCCCACTAAAATGATTTCAGTGTAAAATGCTGACTATTAATGCATGGCTACCAGGGGCATCCCAAACTGTTCATACACAAATGCGGGCTACCAGGGGCATCCCAAACTACTCAGCCAACCATACACGGCTACCAGGGGCATCTCAAACTGTTCTCCCACTAACACATGACTACCAGGGGCATCCCAGACTGTTCATACACCAATGCACGGCTACCAGCGGCATCCCAAAATACTCATCCCAAACTATTTAGCCAAATAAGCACGGCTACCAGGGGCATCCCAAACTACTCAGCCAACCACGCACGGCTACCAGTTTCATCCCAGACTGTTTATCCACTAACACAAAGCTACCAGGGCAATCCCAAATTAATCAACCACCAAAGCACGGCTGCCAGGGACATCCCAAACTGTTCATACACCAACGCATGGCTACCAAGCGCATCCCAAACTAATCAGCCAAAGAATCACGTCTACCATGGGCATCCCAAAATACTCATTCCAAACTACTAAGCCAAATAAACACAGCTACCAAGGGCATCCCAAACTCATCTCCCACTAAAGCACGGCTGCCAAGGGCATCCCAAACTACCCAGCCAAATAAGCACGGCTACCAAGGGCATCCCAAACTACCCAGCCAAATAAGCAAGGCTACCAAGGGCATCCCAAACTACCCAGCCAAATAAGCACTGATGCCAGGGGCATCCCAAATTACTCAGCCAACCATGCACGACTATCAGGGTCATTCCAAACTGTTCTCCCACAAACGCACGGCTTCCAGGAGCATCCCAAATTACTCAGCCAAATAAGTTCGGCTACCAGGGGCATCCCAAACTGTTCTCCCACCAACACACGGCTACCAGGTGCATCCCAAACTGTTCATACACAAACACATGGCCACAAGGGGCTTCCCAAACTATTCTCTCAACAAGCCACGGTTGCCAGCGGCATCCCAAATTGTTTATACACCAATGCATGGTTACCAGGGGAATCCCAAATACTTGAACCACAACGCGTCACTACCAGGGGCTCCCAAACTACTCAGCCAAATAAGCACGACTACCAGGGGCATCCCAATCTGGTCTCCCACTAACGCATGGTTACCAGCGGCATCACAAATTACTCCAAATAAGCTTGGGTACCAGGGGCATCACAAACTTTTCATACACAAACGCACGGCTACCAGGGGCATCCCAAACTACTCAGCCAACCACACACTGCTACCAGGGGAAACCCGAACTATTCTCCCAGGGGAAAAATAAGTGCGTCTTACAGGGCAAGAAATACAGTACTTGGGTTGCATGTATATTGAGCTAGGCCTATGCTATCAATTTAAGGCAAGGAAGATGACCCCTCCGTGCTGTATGTTTTTCTCCTGTTTCTTATAACCCAATAGAGCGTAAGCTCTTCTGCCAGCTCCCCACGTGCAGTAGATTAGCTCTCCCTCTGTCCTACTGGCTCCCTCTCTGGCGCTCTCCCTCTGTCCTTCTGGCTCTCTCTCTCTGGTGCTCTCCCTCTGTCTTTCTGGCTCTCTCTCTGGCGCTCTCCCTCTGTCCTTCTGGCTCTCTCTCTGGCGCTCTCCCTCTGTCCTTCCGACTCCCTCTCTGGCGCTCTCCCTCTGTCCTTCTGGCTCCCTCTCTGGCGCTCTCCCTCTGTCCTTCTGGCTCCCTCTCTGGTGCTCTCCCTCTGTCCTCATGGCTCCCTCTCTGGTGCTCTCCCTCTGTCCTTCTGGCTCTCTCTTTGGCGCTCTCCCTCTGTCCTTCTGGCTCTCTCCCTGATGCGCTCCCTCTGTCCTTCTGGCTCTCTCTCTGGCGCTCTCCCTCTGTCCTTCTTGCTCTCTCTCTGGTGCTCTGCCTCTGTCCTTCTGGCTCTCTCTCTGGTGCTCTCCCTCTGTCCTTCTTGCTCTCTCTCTGGCGCTCTCCCTCTGTCCTTCTGGCTCCCTCTCTGGTGCTCGCCCTCTGTCCTTCTGGCTTCCTCTCTGGTACTCACCCTCTGTCCTTCTGGCTTCCTCTCTGGTACTCACCCTCTGTCCTTCTGGCTTCCTCTCTGGTACTCTCCCTCTGTCCTTCTGGCTCTCTCTCTCTCTGGTAATCTCCCTCTGTCCTTCTGGCTCTCTCTCTCTCTCTGGTACTCTCCCTCTGTCCTTCTGGCTCTCTCTCTCTCTGGCACTCTCCCTCTGTCCTTCTGGCTCTCTCCCTGATGTGCTCCCTCTGTCCATCTGGCTCTCTCTCTGGCGTGCTCCCTCTGTCCTTCTGGCTCTCTCTCTGCCTGCCTGTCTCCCCTTTCCGTCTGCCTGCCTCCCCAATATGCCTGCCTGCCTCCCCTCTCTACCTGCCTGCCTCCCCAATCTGCCTGCCTGCCTCCCCTCTCTGCTCGCCTCCCCCCCCCTGCCTGCCTCCCCTCTCTGTCTGACTGCCTCCCCTCTCTGCTTGCCTGCCTCCCCTCTCTGCCTCCCCTTTCTGCCTGCCTCCCCTCTCTGCCCGCCTCCCTCCCTCTCTGCCCGCCTCCCCCCTCTGCCCGCCTCCCCCCTCTGCCCGCCTCCCCCCTCTGCCCGCCTCCCCCCTCTGCCCGCCTCCCCCCTCTGCCCGCCTCCCCCCTCTGCCTGCCTCCCCCCTCTGCCTGCCTCCCCTCTCTGCCTGTCTCCCTCTCTCTCTCTTTGGCATGTCTTTTGGGGGATTTTCAAGGAACGTGGGGCTGCACCTTAATCAGGATATGTGTTATCATTGCCCTATGGAAGAATAGGTGTTATCATTATACTGTATACACACAGCACACAGGCAGATCCCTGCTCCTATATTCTCTCTGTCTCTCTGTCTCACCTGGCAAGCGGCTCACCTGTTTTGCAGGTTTGAAGCAGTAGCAGGGCTCCAAACTTTGCCATATTCTCAAGTTTAATTCTCCAGGAAGGTGCTAAGAAGCGGTCCTACGGCCATCTTGTCCCTCGATGCTCTCGGCAAGTCACGGGTGGTCCCGTAGCCGTCTCTGAGCTCAGCGGAGCATGCTCGTGACTCATAAACCGTGACACCTCCTTTCCAGCTTAAAGTATTCAAGTGTTCTTATTGCCTATGTGCTAAAACAAAAGCCAAGTTGCTCCAACTGTAGGCACTAAAATTGTTTTTACTGCTGTTTTGTAACTAGGATAATGGGCAGCAATATTGGAGGTCTACTTCAGTGCACAGTTGGTCATATGTACACTCTTCAGAAGCAGCAGTTCCTGTGTGAATACCGCTGTGGTAAATGTGAGCAAATTGCAAACCTGGAAGCTCAGGTTAGAGATCTGGAGGAGCAAAATGCAACACTGAAGAGGATTGACAATATGGAAAAGAGCGTTCTGCTCACTGAGCAGGTAGTAAATGGGGTAGATATAGAGGGTGGCATAATGGGTCAGGATGAGCAGATAAGTAGCTGGGTAAATGTAGATAGAGGGAGTAGAAAGGGTGCACAGAAAAGGAAGACCATACCTGTGTCTGCGCACCCTAGCAAAATTGCCAAGTTGGGTAATGATGCAAGAGTGTCAGTCTCAGAAATGGCAGCCCTAGCGGATACTGCTCTACCTAACAGCCGGGAAAACAGCCCAGCTAGTGAGCGGGTGGTTGGGACTGCAGGTAGGACTAGACAGTTAGTGGTCATAGGGGATTCTATTATCAGGCGGACTGATAATAGAGACCGCCTCAACCGAATGGTTTGCTGTCTCCCTGGTGCCAGGGTTCAGCATGTGGTGGAAAGGGTGGATAAATTACTGGGAGGGACTGGGGATGACCCAGCTGTCATGGTCTATGTGGGAACCAATGACAGAATAATTGGGAAATGGAGGATCCTTAAGAATACATTGAAGGAATTAGGCACAACGTTGAAGGGAAGGACCTCCAAGGTTGCATTCTCTGGAATACTGCCAGTGCCATGCGCTACACATGAAAGACAGCGGGAGCTTAGAGAGTTAAATGCATGGCTCAAGTCCTGGTGCAGGGCAGAGGGATTTGGGTTCCTAGAGCACTGGGCTGACTTTTCATTGGGGTACAAACTGTGTTCTAAAGATAATTTGCACCTGAATGGAAGGGGGGCTGCTGTGCTCGATAGAGGATACTAGAGGGGTGGAGAGTTATTTAAACTAGAGATGAGGGGGGAGGGCAAGAGTGAAAACAAAAGTGAAGACAGGTTACTTAGGGGACAGCATATGATGGTGAGTGGAGAATTAGAAGGGGGGAGGACTGCTATGATGGATAAGGAGATCCATGTGTTGCAAACCAGCAGTGAAAAATTAGACGGATGCATAACTGCAGAAACTAATACTATACCTCAATGTTTCAAACTAGATAGGAACATAAAGTGTATGTTCACAAATGCCAGAAGTCTGGTAAGTAAAGTGGGGGAGCTTGAGGCTTTGGTGCTGGCAGAGAATATTGGTGTTGTTGTTGTGGCTGAGACATGGCTGGATTCCACACATGACTGGACTGTCAATCTACAAGGTTTTGCTCTTTTTCGGAAAGACAGAGCAAAAAGGAAAGGGGGCGGAGTGTGTCTTTATGTAAAGCAAGAACTCAAAGCATATATTAATGAGGGGATACTAGCAGAAGATTGTGAGGATGTAGAATCCTTGTAGAAGTGGGGGGCAATGTATACAATGCTAAAATACAGTTTGGTGTAATCTATAGGCCCCCAAATATAAATAGAGCGTCAACTGCATAAACAGATAGAGCGGGCGTCACAGGCTGGTACAGTGGTGGTGATGGGGGACTTCAACTACCCAGAAATCGACTGGACACATGGTTCAGCTTCCACTACAAGGGGGAGAGCATTCCTCAGCCTGCTACAAGATAATTATATGAATCAGTTTGTGGAGGCACCTACTAGGGGTGATGCATTTATAGATCTTGTAATATCAAATGGTGGGGCAGTAACAGTCTGTGAAAATCTTGGTAACAGTGACCACAATATAATTGTATTTAACATAAACTGTAAGAAAGATTTTCTGCCTGGGAAGGCAAAAACATTAAATTTTAGAAAGGCCAACTTCCCCAGGCTCAGAGCTGCACTCCAGGACATTGACTGGGAGCATCTGTTTAGGAATAAGGCTACAGATGCCAAATGGGAGTGCTTTAAATCAAGTGAGTAGCAATGTTGCAAAATGTATTCCTACAGGTAACAAATGCAAGCGTCTAAAATTAAACCCCTCATGGCTGACACATGCGGTTAAAAGGGCAATAAAGAACAAAAAAAGGGCATTTAAACATTACAAGGCTGAACTCTCAGCTGTAACACTTGAAAGGTATAAACTAGTAAATAAAATGTGTAAGAAAGAAATAAGGTTGACAAAAGCACAAAATGAAAGAGATGTGGCCAAAGAAAGAAAAACAAACCCTAAACGATTTTTTAAATATATTAATTCGAAGAAAACTAAGTCAGAACAGGTAGGTGCCCTAATTAATGATAACGGGGAAATGGTCACTGGGGATGAAGATAGGGCTGAGCTGTTAAATGTATACTTTAGCTCTGTGTACACAAGAGAAGAGCCCAAGTATAATGATTAACAAGCTAAACGTGGATATCATCCAAGAAAAACTAAATAATTTAAATAAATAAGACTGCAGGATAAGATGGACTTCACTCAAGAGTTCTCAAACAACTTAGTTCCGTTATCTCATCAACCCTGTTGTTGATCTTTAAAGACTCACTAGCAACTGGTGTAGTGCCAAGGGACTGGCGCAAGGCAAACGTGGTGCCCATTTTTAAAAAGGGCTGTAGGTCTTCTCCGGGCAATTACAGACCTGTTAGCTTAACATCCATTGTGGGTAAATTGCATGAGGGGCTATTAAGGGACAACATACACGAATATGTAACTGTACATAATATTATAAGTGACAACCAACACAGTTTTACTAAGGACAGAAGCTGCCAGACTAACCTGATTGGCTTATATGAGGAGGTGAGTAGAAGCCTGGACAGAGGGGCGGCTGTGGATATAGTTTTTCTGAGTTTTGCAAAAGCATTTGACACTGTCCCCCATAGATGCTTATTGGGGAAATTGATTTCATCAAGATTAGAAAATGCAGTTTGTAATTGGATTGAAACCTGGCTGAAGGATCGTGTGCAGAGAGTGGTTAATGATACCTACTCTGAATGGTTACCGGTTGTAAGCGGTGTACCCCAGGGATCAGTCCTGGGCCCCACTATTATTCAACTTGTTTATAAACGACATAGAAGATGGAATTAAAAGCACTGTCTCTATTTTTGCAGATCACACAAAGATATGTAGCATAGTTCAGTCTATGGAAGATGTTCACAAGCTTCAGGCTGACTTGGACACTTTGAGTGTCTGGGCATCCACTTGGCAAATGAAGTTCAATGTGGAAAAATGTAAAGTCATGCACTTGGGGTCTAAAAACCTGAAGGCCACATATATCCTCGGGGGAGTTAAACTGGGAGAGTCACTTGTTGAGAAGGATCTGGGGGTACTGGTAGATCACAGACTAAATAATGGCATGCAATGTCAAGCAGCTGCTTCCAAGGCCACCAAGATACTATCATGCATTAAAAGAGGCCTTGGAATCATGGGATAGAGATGTAATTTTGCCCCTTTACAAGGCACTGGTGTGCTCTCACCTGGAATATGCCGTCCAGTTCTGGGCACCCATTCATAGAAAGGACGCTCTGACTATGGAGCGGGTGCAGAGGAGAGCCACCAAAGTAATAAGAGGAATAAAGGATCTGTTTAGTCTTGAGAGGAGGCGATTGAGGGGGGACATGATTAACTTGTATAAATATATAAATGGCCCATACAAAAAAATACCATTTTGTGAAATACTCACCTGTAAAATGGGTATTATAAGTATGTCACACACCCCGCTTCAGATATCCATAACATATGGGTAATACCGACCTGAAGGGGCGTTCCTGCAGAGATGATGCAAAAAGAAAGCCCCTCCCTGATCCATAAATACCTGGGACCTCCCACTCATTACCCAGTATACAGAAGCAGTAAGCAAGGGACCAGGAAGAGGCAACAGTAAAACCAAGAACCACGCAAAATGCCCAATATAGAGTATCCAGAGTACAAAAACAAGGGCGGGTGAAGCGGGGTGTGTGACATACTTATAATACCCATTTTACAGGTGAGTATTTCACAAAATGGTATTATTCTAAGTATGTCACACACCCCGCTTCAGATATCCATAACATATGGGACATCCAAAAGCAGTGTCCATAAAAGGGCGGGAATCCAAAACAAGGTAACAAGGCACAACCTATGCCACAACAGTTTGTAAAACCAGGCGGCCAAAACCAGCATCCGCTGAGGCCCGAACATCAACCTTGTAAAACTTGGAAAAAGTGTGAACAGAAGACCAAGTAGCAGCCTTACAAACCTGCTCAACAGAGGCCTGGTGCTGGAAAGCCCAGGACGCTCCAACAGCACGAGTAGAATGAGCAGTAACACGAAAAGGGGGACTCCTCCCCTTAGCAGAATAGGCCCCAAAGATGGCCTGACGAATCCATTTACTGATAGAAGATTTGGCAGGAGCCAAACCCTTCCTAGGCCCGGAGGGCACCACAAAAAAAGGCGTCCGTCTTACGAAAGGAAGACGTAGCCACCAGGTAATATTTTACAGCGCGGACTACATCCAAGGAATGCAACGCCCTTTCCTTCTCGTTGCTAGGATTGGGACAAAGAGAGGGCAGAACAATGTCCTGATTTAGATGAAAGGCCGAAACCACCTTAGGAAGGAAATCTGGTTTGAAACGAAAAACAACCTTATCCTGATGCCATTCAAAATACGGAGCTTTAATGGATAAAGCTGCCAACTCAGAAACACACCTAACATAAGTGATAGCCACCAAAAAAGCCACCTTCTGAGTAAGGGACGACAAGGCAGCCTCATGCATGGGCTCAAACGGAGGCCCCTGAAGAGCAGAAAGAACCAAGTTCAAATCCCAAACCGGAACAAAAGGCTTCCTAGGAGGCCGTACATGCATAACTCCCTGGAAAAAGGTCTTGACTAAGGGATGAAGTGCAAAGGACCTTTGAAAGAAAACCGCCAGGGCAGAAACCTGCCCCTCTAAGGTACTAATTTGGAGCCCCAGTTCCAAACCATGTTGAAGAAACTCCAAAAGCCTGGGGATAGAAAACTCCCGGCAAGAGAGGGACCTACCCTCACACCAGTCAATATAGGACTTCCAAGACCTATAATAAATAGTAGAGGAAGACCGTTTCCTGGCACTGATAAGCGTCTGAATAACTGCATCAGAAAGGCCTTCTTCTTTCAAGATTGTGGATTCAGCAGCCACGCCGTCAAAGCCAGCGATTGTAAATTGGGATGACGTAGCCGACCCTGAGTGAGCAGACCCGGACTCAGAGGCAGCACGAACTGGTCTTTTGCCAGCCTTACCAGATCTGCGAACCAAACGCGCCTTGGCCACCTCGGAGCCACCAGGATCGCTGATGCGCCTTCCAGCGCCAGCTTGTGCACCACTCTGGCCAGCAACGGGAACGGAGGGAACAGGTAAAGCAAGCCCAGATCCCTCCAGTTCAGAGACATGGCATCCACTGCCAGAGCCAGAGGATCCTGCGAGAGCGACACAAAGACTGGAAGCTTGTGATTGTGTCGAGAGGCAAAGAGGTCCACCGCAGGGAACCCCCACCTGAGACAAATCAAACGAAACACCTTGGGACTGAGAGACCACTCCCCCTGACGAGAGGAAGCCCTGCTCAGCGAGTCCGCCACCGTGTTTTCCACTCCCGGAATGTAGACTGCTGAGATGCACGGAACGTGAGTCTCCGCCCAGTCCAGAATCAAAGACACCTCCCTGAGGGCACTCCTGCTGCGAGTCCCCCCCTGGTGATTGATGTAAGCAATCGCCGTCCTGTTGTCCGACCGGACCTGAACTGGCCGGCCCCTCAACTGATGAGTCAAGCGAAACAGAACCAACCTGATGGCTCTCAATTCCAGAATATTGATGGGCTCGTGAGCCTCCTGCGAACTCCATAGACCCTGAAACTGGCAATCCTTCCAAACACCCCCCCAGCCTGATAGACTGGCATCCGTGGTGACCGTTTCCCAGCGCGGAGCCAGGAAGGATCTGCCCTTCAACAGATTGACAGACCCCAGCCACCATTGTAGGGATCGACGAACTCGGGGGGTCAACCGGAAGGACTGGTCCAACGACAGCGGCGACCTGTCCCAAACCTTCAGCAGATGAAGCTGAAGCGTCCTCGTATGGAATTGTGCAAAGGGAACTGCCTCGAATGAGGCCACCATTAGCCCCACCAGCCTCATCCCTAGCCGGATGGTCGGGTGAGGATCCGACAAAAGAAGCCGCACTAACCCCTGAATCAAAAGAATCTTGTCCTGGGGTAGAAACACCCTGGCCTGCAAGGTGTCCAGAGACATCCCCAGAAACGTCGCAATCCTGGACGGACAAAGGGAAGACTTGGGGTGGTTGATCACCCAACCGAACCTCTCCAGAGTGGACACCACCACACCGGTGTCCAACTCCGCTTGGTTGAAGGAATCCGCCATGATCAGCAGATCATCCAGATAGGGCACAATGCGGATGCCCTGAACTCTGAGCAGTGCCATCACCCCCGCCAGCACCTTGGTGAACACCCGAGGTGCCGAGGTGAGACCGAAAGGAAGCGCCACAAACTGAAAGTGACGATCCTCTACTACAAACCTGAGAAACCTCTGGTGTGCTGGAAAAACCGGAATGTGTAGATAAGCATCCTTGATGTCTATGGACGTCAGAAAATCTCCCTGGCGAAGAGACTGAATGGCCGAGCGCAAGGTCTCCATGCGGAATTTGCGCGGCCTGACAAACCTGTTGAGAAGCTTGAGATCCAAGATAGGACGGATCGACCCGTCCTTCTTGGGAACTGTGAACAGATTGGAATAGAAGCCCTTGCCCTGCTCTGAGGAAGGCACGGGGCAAATGACATCCATGTCCAGAAGACTCTTTACTGCCACCAGGAGCCCCTGTGCCGCCAGGGGCTCCGAAGGCATCCGAGACCTGAGAAACCTGGATGGGGGGCGGAGCTCGAACTCTAGCTTGTAACCGGAAGACACCACTTCCCGGATCCACCTGTCCGAGACTTCTTGATCCCAAATCTGGGAGAAGTGCTTCAGCCGTCCCCCCACCCGCAAGGGTGAGGGCGCCCCCTCATTGCTGAGCTGGCTTGATAGCCGGCTTGGAACCCCAATTGTATCCAGAGCGGGCACGTCCTCTGCCCCTGCTCCCCGAGACACCTCTGGAAGAATGAAATGTAGATCCTCTTCCAGGTCTGGCCCCACGAAAGGAAGGGGCAACAGTGGTCGCCCCCCGAAAGGAACGACGCTGCTTCTTACGCTGTGGTAGCCTACCGCCCTGAGTAACTGAGTCCAAAGTTTCCCCAAAGAGCCTCAACCCCACAAAGGGTAGGGCCGTCAGAGACTTTTTGGACATAAAGTCTGCCGCCAACTGGCGCAGCCATACCGACCGACGAATGGTCACCAGCAAGGCCGACGTCCTGCCACACATCATTAAAGTGTCATCCAGGGCTGTCAAGACAAAGGATAAAAACAGCTCACAGCGTTTGAGACTAATGAACTCATTACTCCCAGGACGAAGCCCGGAAGAGGTCAGCAGGTCCCTAACCAAGGATCTGGCTGCCAACACCATAAGCTCAGAGGCACAGACCGGCCGTATGGCCGACCCGACGCTGGTAAAACCATGGCAAGCCATCTGATCAATACGTTTATCCTCCCCATCCTTGAGGGTGGAGCAATCCGGCCTATTTAGAACCGAGGAATTTGACAACCCCAAAACCGGGGCGTCTACCTCGGGGGGGAATCCCCAGCGCTTGACCGCCTCAGCAGGAAAGGGATAATTCCTATCCCACCCCTGAGGGATACCCGGTAGCCGAGCCGGCCTGTCCCATTCTTTATCAATGATTTTGTCAAAATGCCGCTGCTTAGGAAATTCCAAGCGCGGCCTGGATTCCTCAAACAGCTCACCATCCTGCTGTGATGCCGCCTCAGGAGGAGAGATATTCAGAACCTCCAACATCAAGGCCAAGGCTTGAGGGGAGTCCGCTGATCTTCCCAGCTCACTAAACTCGGCATCAGCGCCCGCAGAATGCTCATAGTCAGTATCTCTGAACCATCGGACACCTCTCCGTCCTCCAGAACAGAATAATCGGACCAGTCAAGATTATTAAATTCATCCCAGACATCCACCGGCGGAGCCGGGGACACATGTTTCCTCTTAGCCGGAGCCTTACGGGCGGCCGAGCTGGAAACGATCCTTTCAAGGGTGGCCAATCTGGCACACATTTCAGCTTGTAGATCCCTGCCCATGACCACGTCACACGGAGCACGCGTCAGGGTGGGAGGTGGAGATGAATCGGCCGGCGGTGCTGATCCCGTAGCCTGGGACCCGGACTGCCGTGTAATAGTTTGCTGTGCACAGGGAATACATAGCAGTACATCGTCCCCAGTAATAGAAACACCGCACAACATGCACTATTTGGGATGCCCCGAAGGGGTGCCCGCCCCAGTATCAGGGGATGCCTCCATAAAGGTGAATTTTTTGTGGTCGCTATGACCCAGGGAATTACGCCAGTAAGCAACCCGGGATGCCCCTTTAATGTCCCGAGTGGGAGGATTTGTATAATGGAACCCAGGGATCTAGGACCGGGAAAGACCCTCTAATCACAGTTGATGAAGCTTCCCAAACGACCTCCGCCTGAAAGACAGAAGGGACCCAGGTAGAACGTCACACAATAAAAAAGAGACGCCATAACAGAGAAATATATAAGTAAATATGGCCCACAGGGCCACTCACAGTTTTGGTGACAGGAAACTGCTGGAAAGAGCGGGAAACGGATCCTCTGAGGAGAAGGCAGAGAGGAGGAAAACCAGGCGTGGCCAGAGAAAGAGCGCGAGAAGCGCCACCACGCCCCCCCCCCCCACGTCACAGCAGCCCAGAAGCGCACACTGCGCTGAATGGTAAAGGATGGGAGGGGCGGAACCGCGGTGACGCGCCGCGAGCCGGCCCCGCCCCCCCCCTCCAATAAAGCAGAACTCAGCGGGGCGAGTGTGAACCGGCGCCGCCGCTGCCACGGCGCCGGTCAATGAAGCGCCAGGCGGGTGCATCCGCCTCGCGGAGCACCCGCCGGCGAAACTGGCCAGTAAAGGACAGGAGTCCGGCCGCGGCAACGCGCCGCGGGCCGGCCCCGCCCCCCAACACAGGCGTGAGGTAATTACCTCACGCCTGAGAAGAAACCCCGGGAACTAGCGCAAGATAGCCAGCTGGCAAGAACACATAAGTAAAACAGCACATAACACAATAAAGGTCAAAACACACAGGGGATAGGGAAAAAGGAAGGGAACTGACAGGGAAACCCCCAACCCCACTAGAATAGGAAGGGCTAAGGTGGGACCCCCCCCTTCCCCCCCAGGGACAATACTCAGGGACGGGGCATCCCAAACCGGGATCACCAACCCGGAACCGCCGCCTACCCTCTCTATTAGGGTCTCACGGGGGGGGGAGCGCAGCTCCTCGGCACCCTAGGTGCCAGTATACCCTCGCTCGAGCCCGCAGCCAAAGCTGAGGAGGCATGTAAATTCTAAAAGACTGGAACCCTTAGGTAAAAGAATGGCCGAGCGGAAATATATCACCAAATAGGCCGGGAGTTACCCCGGCTACCTGAACTCCCCCTGAGCAAGGAGGAGGCATCATCTTCTGACTTGCTCGCCGTCTTGCAGAGATGGAAAACTGGGTAATGAGTGGGAGGTCCCAGGTATTTATGGATCAGGGAGGGGCTTTCTTTTTGCATCATCTCTGCAGGAACGCCCCTTCAGGTCGGTATTACCCATATGTTATGGATATCTGAAGCGGGGTGTGTGACATACTTAGAATATATGGGGGAACACTATTTCATTTAAAATCCTCTCTAAGGACAAGGGGGCACTGCCTTCGATTGGAAAAAAAAATAAATTTAGTCTCCGGAGGCGACAATCGTTTATCATAAGAACTATAAATCTATGGAATAGCCTCCCACAGAAGCTTGTTACGGCATCAATCGCTGACAGCTTCAAAAAAGGATTAGGTGCTTATTTAGAAGAAAATAACATTAACAGTTACTATTAGCGGTTATCAGTAAAAAATAAAAACAAAAAATAAAATAAATAGCTTCCCCCATAAAATAAAAAAGAACTTCCCCGACCAACACCCTTGGTTGAACTTGATGGACATATGTCTTTTTTCAACCGTATTAACTATGTTACTATGGAGGCAAATGTGCTCGGGGTAGACCACTTGCTGCGCGGCAGGCTACCTTCCCAGGAGGTAGTGGAAGAGGGTCCCTGGAGTCGGCGGCGGTGGCAGCAGCAGCAGTGAATTAGTGCGGACTGTTGGTGGGAAAATCAGCTACTCAGCGATGTGGCAGGTTTCCATCAAGCATCCGCAGGAGGTTAACATGGCTATATGAAAGATGTGTAGGCAGAAGGCGAAGTGTGGCCAGGGTCCCACTGTTGGCCCAAGGGCCCTGCATCAACATTTGCAGCGTCACCATGAAGCAGCCTGGGAGAGCTGGCCCCAAGGTGGTGGTCCAGCCTGCTGCATTACCCAGTGGCACGCCGCTCCCTGTTCCAGCCAGCCAAGGCTCCACCACCTACTGTGTGTCATACCCATCCTCTGTCGCTCCAGATGCTCCTCCTCCTCCTCTTAATCCGAGTCAGTCATTCTGCCAGCAATTCATTGGCCAAGCCATGTCCAAGAGACAACAGTATGTGCCCACTCATCCAACATGCAGAAGCTAAATGTGCTCCTGTATAAGTTGCTGGTGCTGCAGTCCCTTCATTTTCAAGTGCACGGCAGTGCCTACGCCTGAAGCTATAATTACGGTCAGGGACAATACATATCCTTTAAGGCCCACTGGGTGATTGTAGTTCCTGCACAACCACAACAGCAACTTGGACAGGTCCCGTCGCTGTGGCCTCCACGCTCCTAGGCCGTTGTGCCTGTGACAGTGCACTTGTCTATTTTGGTTCATGGATTAAATAAGCCTCACTATTCCGCACTTTATATTATTGCTGCTTGCACATTTTTCACCATTCACCATTCTACTTGTGGTATTGCACATGTTTTTTGCACTTATTCTCTGACACCATTGCTAATTGTCAATTACATATTTATTGATAACATTTATCTTATTTGCACACATTTATAATAATAATAATAATAATTAAATACAAATTTCATATATATATATATATATATATATATATATATATATATATATATATATATATATATATTAATATTAATAACACATTTTTTTAATTTTTTTTATTTTGGTTTTTTATTTTAAAAAAAAATTCATTTTGTTTTTTTCACTTTACTTTTTTTATTTTGTTTTTTTTAATAGAGATATATATATATATATATATATATATATATATATATATATATATATATATATATATATATATATATCCTTATTAGTACACACCACATCGTAAATCTGAGAGTTGCACCATTTTTCCCTGTTAAAGTCTTCAGGGCCTAGTTACTGTGAAATGCCAGACACATTTTTCATGGACAGACAAGTTCTCCTTGTGATTACTATGGCCCCTGCCATGCTAAACCTCCTCTGATGGCACAACACTGGCAGAGCAGGACAGCTTTCCCAGTGCAAACTCTGGAAGTTGTGGCCACAGATCAAGTTTGGCAGGCCAGAAGTCCAGTGGATCCTCAAGGTGTGTTGGCATGGTCATGTCAAGGTATAACACCACCTGCTGGTTCAGGTCCTGCTCCATGTCTACCTGCTGCTCATGAGTAGCCTCACTATGCGGGGGAAGAAATCTACTCATTAGCGACTTAAGACTCAGACCTGGGAGAGGATGGACGATGGCACAGATAGGCATCGGCCGACAGTGGGTGTAAAAAAAAAAAAAAACAATTTTTACACAACAGCGGCATGGCCTTTCACACTAACTAGCCTATCAAAACTTGAAGATAATACAATTCTGTGAAACTCACCTGTAGAATTGTTTTTGAATATATCCAGACCAGGTCGTCCCAGAAGTGATGACATGTGGGTAGTCTGCCACCAGGTGTGCAGTTACTGCAAGATCCAGAGCTGTAACGCCTCATGGCCCCCTATAAAAAGAGCTGTCTCAATAGAATTTCCAGTGGTCAAAAAGCAGTAATCAAAGAGACAGGCCGGGAGGCCACAAAACCATGTTAAATCAAATAGCTTCAGCATGTTCTCTCTCCAACAAAAGAATAAGGACAATGGTCCAATATAAAAAGGTAAACACCATAACATAAAGACAAGAGAGAATAAACCCAAAGGCGGGGAGGGACGACCTGGACTGGATATATTCAAAAACAATTGCACAGGTGAGTTTCACAGAATTGTATTTTTCACTATATCCAGTCCAGGTCGTCCCATTGATGACATGTGGGACATCTAAAAGCAGTGTCCATAAGGGCGGGATCCCCAGTGCGGAACATCAAGTAGTTCATTTCACTACCGCCTGAAGCACCTTTCGGCCAAAGACAGCATTAGCTGAGGCCCTCACGTCAACCTTGTAAAACTTTGTAAAAATATCAACAGAAGACCAACTAGCGGCCTTACAACTTGTTCAACAGAGACCTGGTGCTGAAAAGCCCAGGAATCACCAATAGCTCCAGAAGAATGAGCTGTAACACAAAAAAGGGGGTTCCTTCCCCTTGGCGGGATATGCTTGCAACACTGCCATCTGATCCACTTACTGAGAGTGGACTTTCTGGAACCCTCAGTGAGAACTAAGAGCAAATCCGATTTCCTGAAGGATTCAGACGCAAGCAGGTAGAACTTAATGGCTCTGACCACATCCAGGATGGAGGGTCTTTTCCTTAGAAATAGTCGGTGTGGGACAAGGGAAGGCAAGACAACGTCCTCATTAAGGTGAAGGGAGAAACGACCTTAGGCAAAAAATCAGGCTTAAGCAGATATCACCTTATCCTTATGCCGCTCAAGTAAGGAGGCTACAAACAAGCACGGCCAGTTCAGACACGTGACGCACCGAGGTGATGGTAACCAAAAAGATCACTTTCAGAGTCAAAATAGACAATACCGCCTCGCCCCTGAATAGCAGAAAGCACCAATTCAAGTCCAGCACCGGTAATACAGGCTTACGCGGTAGACATGCATGATTAACTCTTTAGAAAGGGTCTAGATCAATCTATGATCGACAAAGAATCTTGAAAAGAGATGGCCAAGGCTGGCCTGGCCCAAAAGGGTGCTCAGCCGGAGACCCAAGTTTAAGCCATGATGTAAAAATTCCAATATCCTGGAGATAGAAAATGTGCGACAAGGGAGACTCTTGGATTCACACCAAGCCAAGTAAGCGCGTCAACTCTGTAGTATATCATGGAAGAAGACCTGTTCCGGGCCTGAATCATGGTCCGCACAACCGTGGCCGACAGCCCCCTCATCGTCAGAAAAGAGGTTTCAATAGCCAACTGTCAAGGCTAGCATCTGTATATTGGGGTGCCGCAGCGACCCCTGAATAAGAAGCCCTGGGTCGTCGGGCATGATGTATCGATCCACTGACATCTGAACTGTGTCCGCAAACCAACTCCTTCTCGGCCAGCGAGGAGCCACCAGGACGGTTGGTACCCCTTCCTGGGCTATCTTTCGCAGCACTCTGCCCAGGAGTGGAAACGGAGGGAATGCATAAAGGAGCCTGAACTCCATTCAAGGAATTGCCAGAGCGACTGTGGCAAAGGCCAGAGGATCTCGACAGGGAGACGAACCTTGGGAGCTTGTGATTGTGTCTGGATGCAAAAGTCCACGTCTGGCTGACCCCAGCGGAGGCGCAGAGCATGAAAAGGTCTTGTTGCCGAGAGACCATTCCCCCAGGCGTGAGGCACTCCTGCTCAGGGAGTTTGCCTCCTGGTATACTATCCCGGGGATGTAAACCGCCGAGATGCAGGGAACATTCTCTTCTGCCCAAGCCAGAATCTGGGTCAGCTCCTTGAGGGCTCGCTTGCTCTGAGTCCCGCCCTGGTGATTGATATAAGTGACAACCGTCTGATTGTCCGAGCAAACCAGAATAGCACGACCCCTTATGTGGGGAGTGAACTGAAGAGCCCCAACAGGGTCGCTCTCAGCTCCAGGAGAGTTATGGGCAAGTGGTTCTCCCACGGACCCTGGAATTTCTGCGTCCACCAGACGCCTTCCCTGCCAGTTAGACTGACATCCGCGGCAAAAATCTCCCACCTGGGAGCCAGAAGGAATGGCCCATCAGTAGGTTCCTGGAGTCCAGTCACCACAAGAGGGACTGTCTGGCCAGAGGGGACAAGAAAATTCCTGTTCCAGTGACTCCTGCATCCGATCCTAGCCGGCAAGCAGGTTCAATAGAAGAGGTCTATGTGGAACTGAGCATCGGGCACTGCCTAGAAGCAGGACACCAGAAAGCCCGCCAGCTTCATCCCCAAACAGATCGAGGGTCGTAGACAAGACAGCAAGGATAGCACCTGCGCCTGACCCCCACCACCTTCTGCTGTGGATGGAATACCTGGACCTGAGGGGGATAGTAGCGAGTAACTTCTTGGCTGCAGCGTCAGCCGATCATTGCCGCCGCCAGAAAGAGCAACGGAGAGCAACAAGCAGGGATGAGCCCTGGCACTGTGCCGGACACCATTGTCCATAGCAAAGACAACAAGGCAATAATATCCACGCAAACTTTGAGGTCCTTAACTCCTTTGCCCGCTTGCGAAGCTTAGTCATCTGGAAGAAGGTGAGACAGCTTGTAGATATTACTAAGGAGACAATAGCCGCGGCACACACAGGGCGAAGCAAGCACCGGCAAGGTGAATGCATGACAAGCCAGCGATCCATGCGCCTGTCAGCAGGATCGCGCAAGGAAGCAGTATAGGGTGACGGCATAACCGTAGTGTTGAGTAACCCCAACACGGGGGAGTCCACATCAGGGAGGCGGGACCAGAGGCGGACCGGCTCCACCGGGAAGGGATACCGCCTGTCCCGGCCCTTAGGCACCGATGGTAATTATTAGGCCTTTCCCCACTCCATAAAAACCCAATTGGAAAAATGGGCCTACTCAGAGAAGACAACCTCTTACTCTGGCCTGAGAGACAATCACCACGCTTTTTCGCCGCTTAAGGAGGGACAATATGCAACGTCTCAACACCGAAGTAGTAAATTCTCAGTATCTTAAAAAAGCCATATATACTCGCCCGAGGAGGAGCCAGGCTCGCTGTCATATCTGGCCGAATGATCCCAATGGAAAGGAATCCTGAAGCAACTAGCCTTCTTCCATGGAGCCCAGACCTCCAAAAAGATCGTCATCATCGACAAATCCGAGTAACCGGGCTCGACGTGCCGCTTCTTACTCGTGGCCTTCCCAGTAGCCGTGCGAGGTATCGTCTCTCAAGGCCGGCCACCCGGTATGTCAAAACAGTTTGGGACCCCCTGCTGGCTTCCCCTTCACAGAGGGCTGAATGCAATAGCGGGGGTGCTGGCGAGGCCGCAGGCAATAAGGGGCCAGGGGCAGATATGCCCGCCCTATCATGCTCCAAAAAATACGCTCCCAGCACAAGTGAACAAACCGTGCTAAGTCCGCCCAGGGGGCTGGTACCGTACATGGGGCAGAGCTTCACCCGCCAGATGGAGCCCCTAGCTCACTATCCCCAGAAGCCTCCATTATGGTGATTAGCAGACAAATTTAAGCAGGTTACAGAGCACTAATGGCCCAAACCGCTGATCCCTCCTGTTTAGTCCATTTTGTGATCCCTCTTACTAAAAATGGGGGGTGGGAAGAGGGAGGTGGGGGGGCGAGACCGGGAGGAACCACAACCACCGCTATAAGGGCCCAACCTGAAAACACAAGCAAAAGGGGCCGAGGCATCCCACAGCACATGCACAGAAAATACAGCAGAAAACCAAAAATGACTCACGACGCCGGCGGAGCCCGAAGGAGTCCCGGGAGCACGGGGGGCGCAGAAGAGCCAGATGGCATCCGCAGCAGCACGGAGGCAGACAGGAAACACCTCCCCAGCCGGTCGATCAAGATGGTGGCTGCAGAACCAATCCTTGAGGGGCGGGCGGTGACGCGAAAAGCATCACAGTACGGCCCTGCCCCGAAGCCAGCGCCCGCCTCTCATCTCCCTCAGAGTTACAAGATGGCGGAGACCTCCACCGAGACAAAGCAGGGCAGCCCGCGGAGCGTCCCCACGCCCGGACAATGTTGGCGACCGTAGACTGCCAGGCTGAGGCACCGGAGGGAACGAGGGAGGTAAGTAAGCGCAGTAGGAAAAGGTCCAAAGAGTAAAAACACACACCACACAAGAATAATAAAGCTTGTGGGATAATGGGCAATAGGCGTCCCTGAGGTGGTCCCTCCCCCCCCCCAATAGGCTCACCATAGCCTATGGCCGGCTACTCTTTATGGAGGGTCTGCGGCCCAGAGCCTAGCTCTGACAACGCCTGACCCCCGGCGTTCTCCCTACCTTCAACTGTCCCGTCAGCCGAAGCTGGGAGGCATAAGTGGGTCCACGGGAACAGAAGTAACAGGGGTGCAGCGGCCGACGGGCTTAAAATGCCCCGCTCAGCTGCAGTATCCAGAGAGAGTATCCAAGAGGATCCTAGCAGCAGCTTACTGCAAGATGAACTCTGAGAATTCTATTGAGACAGCTCTATTTATAGGGGGCCAGGAGGAGATACAGCTCTGGATCTTGCAGTAACTGCGCCACCTGGGACTACCCACATGTGATCACTTCTGGGATGACCTGGACTGGATATAGTGAAAAAAAAAATGCAAACACTGCCAGATTGAAATGGGATGCCCTGTGCTCAAAGTTAGTTAATAGCACTACAGCAAACTTTAAAACTTGGTTTTTGTTACAAAAGGGAAAAGGTAAGTAGCCAGGTGCTCTTAAAAGCTAGCATTCAAGATGCCCCCGGTGAAAGTGAATTACTGCTGCAAATTTTACAATGTGACTTTTGTTACAAAATGCAAAAGGTAAGTAGCCAGGTACTCTTAAAAGATAAATGCTAGCATTCGGGATGCCCCCGGTGAAAGGCAATGACTGCTGGAAACCTTACAATGTGACTTTGTTACAAAATGGAAACAGTAAGTAGCCAGGTACTCTTAAAAGAAATGCTAGCATTCAGGATGCCCCCAGTGAAAGGCAATGACTGCTGGAAACCTTACAATGTGACTTTTGTTACAAAATGGAAAAACACAATTCTGTGAGAACTCACCTGTAGAATTGGTTTTTCTGGGGATCCATTCCAGACCCTCCTAACACTTGGGATTACTTCCTTGCCCGAAGGGTGTAACTGCAAGACAAAAAAGGTGTGGCCCCTCCTGGCCCATAAGTAGCAGCTGCCTCCTAATCAAGACCAGTACTTAAAAAGCAGTAAAACGTAAACCAGAGGCAGGCCGGGAGGCCCCCTTTATAGGAGACAATGTTACCTCACACCAAACTCCACTAGAATTCTCTCAAATATCCACTCTCTTTTTATTTATGCCAATTAAATAAGTAATGGACTAAACACCATAAAAAAGCATCAAAAGATAGATCATGACCCAAAAAGGGTGGGCCGGAGGGTCTGGAATGGATCCCCAGAAAAAACAATTCTACAGGTGAGTTCTCACAGAAGTGTTTTTTCCTTCCGATCCATTCCAGACCCTCCTTACACTTGGGATCTCCAAAAGCAGAGCCATCTAAGGGCGGGATCCCCAGCGCGGAACAGCAGGTAGCTTATTTCACTACCGCGTGAAGAATCTTTTGACCAACCACAGCGTCAGCTGAGGCCCTAACATCTACTTTGTAAAATGTGGTGAATGTATGAACCGAAGACCAGGTGGCAGCTTTACAAACCTGCTCCACCGAAGCCTGATGCTGAAAAGCCGAAGAAGCACCAATAGCCCTAGTGGAATGGGCCGTGACCCGAAAAGGGGATTCCTTTCCCTTGGCCGAGTAGGTTATTTCCACTGCCTGCCTAATCCACTTACTGACAGTGGCTTTAGCTGGTGGAAGCCCCTTTCTCGGTCATTCCGATATAACAAAAAGGAAATCCGACTTCAGGAGGGATTCTGTAGCCGCCATGTAATATCTTATGGCTCTGACCACATCTAAAGAATGAAGCGCCCTTTCCTTAGCATTAGCCGGAACTGGGCATAAAGGAGGTAGAATTACCTCCTCATTTAGATGAAAAGGAGAAACGAACTTAGGTAAAAAATCAGGTTTAAACCGAAACACTACCTTGTCTCTGTGTAACTCAAAATAAGGAGACCTCATACATAAGGCGGCTAATTCGGAAACTCGCTGCACAGAGGTGATTGCCACCAAGAATATCACCTTGAGCGTCAAAATGCTCAAATGGAGCGTCAATCATAGGTTCAAAGGGAGCACCCTGGAGAGCAGATAGTACCAGATTCAAGTCCCACACCGGTAAAATAGGCTTGCGCAGTGGTCGGACATGAGTGACTCCCTGAAAAAAAGTTCTAATGAGTCTATTACTAGCGATAGACTTCTGGAAAAAAATAGATAAGGCCAAAACATGCCCCTTTAGAGTCCGTTGCTATGGCCAGAGGGTCCCTCGACAGGGACATAAACCTCGGCCGCTTGCGATTGTGTCTGGACGCAAAGAGATCCACCTCTGGACAAACCAAGCGAAGGCAAAGGGCTTGAAAGATCTTCTGACTGAGGGACCATTCTCCCCGACGCAGCGACCCCCTGCTCAATGAGTCTGCCTCCTGGTTCTCTACCCCCGGGATGTAAACTGCTGAGATGCAGGGAACATTCTCCTCTGCCCAAACCAGACTCTGGCTTACTTCCCTTAGAGCACTCCTGCTCCGAGTACCCCCCTGATGGTTGATATAGGCTACCGCCGTCCGGTTGTCTGACTGGACTTGGACAGCCTGTCCCTTTAAAATGGGGGTCAGATACTGAAGTACTAGCCAGATTGCTCTTAACTCCAAGATATTTATGGGAAGCTGATTCTCCTTCGGACCCCACTGCCCCTGGATCTTCTGGGTCTGCCAGATGCCCCTGGAAAAATTGGGATATGAAGATACGCTTCCCTTATGTCTATTGTGGTCATAAGACCTCCGGGTTGAATTGATTTTACCGCTGACTTCAGAGTTTCCATGCGGAAATGTTTCACCCGGATAAACTTGTTGAGACCCTTTAGGTCTAAAATAGGACGCACCGACCCATCCTTCTTGGGAATCGTGAACAGGTTGGAGTAAAACCCCTGACCTTGCTCCTGAAATTACCCCCTTTTGAAGTAGATGCTGAACAGAGGCTCTCAGGGCATCTGCCCTTAACTGGTTCCGGTATGCCCCGGACCTTGTGGGCGGTCTGGCTGCAAACTCGATCTTGTAGCCTGATGACACCTTGGATCCAAAGATCCGCCACGTGACGTCTCCAGATAGGAGCAAATTGCAAGAGCTGTCCCCCCACCCACCCGGGTGAGGGCGCCCCTTCATGCCTGAGAGGGCTTGGCTGGAAGCTTAGGCCTTCTTCTCCAAGTACCCACCCGTCCTGTTGCGGGCCCTGCCTCTGCCCCAAAAATCCCTACGGGAACATGAAAAGAAGGAGCCTCTACCGCTCCGAAAGGGCCGATATGATGCAGACCTCTGAAAAGGGCGAGCCAACCTCTTTCTCTGAGGAAGTTTGCCATCCTTGACCATAAGGTCAAGCCGCTCCCCAAAGAGTCTGCTCCCTAAAAAGGGCAAATCTATAAGAGATTTTTTGGCGGCAGCATCTGCTGACCATTGTCTTAGCCATAAGGAGCGGCGCAAGACAACCAGAAGGGCAGAGGTCCTGGCACCTATCCTGATCATCCATAGCAGTGATAGCAAAAGCATTAAAGTCCAAGCAAGCTCTAAAATCCTTGGACTCCTGAGTATGTCTGCGAGGCTTAGCCCTGGCCAAAAGCTTCTTCACCTTCTTCCTTGAAGCCAAAGACACAATAGCCGTGGCACAAACAGGGCATAGAAAGGAACCTACCATAGCAAAGGCATGGCAGGTCAACTGATCCATTCGTCTCTCTGTGGGATCTCTTAAGGAAGCATTAGTAGCAGATGGCATGATAGAAGTATTGGACAGGCCTGATACCGGTGAATCCACCTCTGGTGGAAAAGACCATAGCTTAATCATATCCGCCGGAAAAGCATACCCCGAGTCTAGGGTCCTAGGCACAGCTGGCAATTTGTTAGGACTTTCCCACTCTTTTAACACCATCCTGGAGAAATGCGGCTGCTCCGGAAACACCTGCCTTTGTCTCACCGGCCTAAACAGGTCATCCTTTCCTCTTTTTGCCACCTTAGGGGGGGTAATATTCAAAGTTTCGAACACCGAAAAAAGTAAACACTCTAATTTGTCTGAAAGAAGGGGATCCTCATCAGAAGAAAATAAAATAGAATTACTGTCCTCCTCACCGGAGTGTAACTCACCCTCTGAGAGCTGTTCATCAATGTATTCTTCCTCCTCCTCAGACCCAAAAGAGGCAAATAAATCCTTTTCCTCATAAACAGGCTCCACATGCCTCCTCTTATTGGTGGCTTTTTTAGGGACAACCAATGATAACTGTCTCTCCAAGCTATCCAACCTGTGTGCCACACCTGCCTGCGCTTCACTGCCTTCTCCTTCTCCAGGGGGTATTAGAGCAGGCTGACCTATGGCGCTCCCCAAAGCTACTGCTGGACTAGATACAGGAGCAACCGTTCTATTATGGTCTGAACCAATTCTTCTGGCGCAAGCGGAGCACACCATGCTGAAAATGACCAGGGGATCCTGCTTACATAAGGGGCAGAGCCTGCCCTGCTCAAGTGGGATGCCCGATTCACTATCCCCCGATGCCTCCGTCATGTTTTTTTTTTTTGCAAAAGACCTAAGGTCCTAAGCCTATACCAATTCCCAAGGGACTGGAAGGAACCACAACCCCTTTATCCTTCTTCCCAATCTAAAAATAAATAGGAGAAAAACCCTATTAAAATTGTCAATTACATTCAACTTTTTTTTCCCCATGTATAAACAATATATCTTAAAACCGCAAACCATGCTCTTAAACCAGTAAGACAATAACTTTAAAATAAAAAAATTAATACAATTGACGTCCACTTACCCCAGCAGCTCCCTTCTCATAAAATAGCCTAAAAAAAAAACAAAACACACACATTGTACAGGGAACTCTATTGGGGCCCCCTCGGGTGCATGCGCTCTGTAGCCGCCATGTAATACGCCGCGCCACTAAGGCGGTTACCCGGCACCCCAGAGACCCCCCCAGGTCAGAACCAACAGCTGGGCTACTGGCCGCCATTAAGCCCGGGGCAGAAGAAAAGGCCCCAGCGAGGACAGCAAGGAAGCCCGCAATGGCCGCTCCTCACCGCCCCTGTGGTCAAACCGCACACCGGTATCCGGGGGCTGCTGGCACCTACCTCCTCCAAGACGAGGTATGCCTGAAGGCTCAAGTGGAAAACGCGGTCCACAACCTCCCTCCAGGCCGGAGAGAGCATGACTGAAGATGTGGAAGCCGCCTCGTGCTTCTGTATCTGGCTCCGCTCCCCGAGGTGACGTCATAGACCAGATCACGCCCCTTAAAATGAAAGGCGCGATTTTTCAAAATTAAAAAAAAGAAATTTTTTTCCTAAAAATAACCTAAGTCATGTGGGAAGAAGGATGGGTTGAATAAAAAATTAACATGTTCCTCAGCAGGTACACCAGAGAAAAACCTGCGGCTGACGTGCTTTTCAGAAAGCCTGCAGCCCAGAGCGTATATACTCTGCAAGCGCCCCAAGATCCCGGCGCTTCCACCTTACCTTCATGGACCCTGAAAAGCAAGGCTGTGGGAGGCACAATTGGGTCTGGGGGATCCGTGGGAATAAGGCCGTGCAGGAAGCCGACAGGGTGCATTCCCCCGCTTGCTGCCAATCCTTAAGAGAGAATCTTCAACAACCTTCACAGTCACTTCAAATGCAAGAATGAAACTGGTCTTGATTAGGAGGCAGCTGCTACTTATGGGCTGGGAGGGGCCATGCCTTTTCTGTCTTGCAGTCACACCCTTCAGGGAAGCAGAGCTGTAGCTAGCTTCTTTTGCGCCCGAGGCAAGCCCAGAAAATCGTGCCCCCACAAAAAAAAAAGAAAATAGGATATATATATATATATATATATATATATATATATATATATATATATCTTTTCTTTTTGTTTTGATTCTTGTTTACTGGATTATTTTGAGAGACATTAAGGAAAATAGGCATAAAGAATGTAGAATAGAACTGTTTAATTTTTCAGCTACATGAGATTCAAGAAGGTATGTCACTTAACATGTGCACCTAACCCATACTGTATAACCCCCCAGAAAGTCCTGTAACCACTTACCTTCCCTGGCTCCAACGGTGCATGTGCGGGCTCTGGTCCAATGAGTGCTGCATGCCATCACTACGTAATTCAGCAGGCTGGGATCTCCATTGATTTTAATGAGAGCACCTGCTGAATTACCTAGCTACAGCTGGCAGATCTCATTGCACCATAGCCTGCACATGCGCCGTAGGACCGGGAAGAGGTGAGTGTCTATGGGTGAACTGGGGGATCCCCCCCCCCCCCCCCAGGGCATTCCAAAAGGGAATCTATTTTTTTCCAAAAATATATTAAAAAAAAAAAAAAAAAAATACTACAAACACAACGCAATTGTGACAGGTCCCGAATCCCTGCCCACTCCTACAGTACCTTTCACTTGTCTGAGGGAGTGATGAACCCAGCCGCCCCTTGTCGCGTGGTAGACGGTGAGCAGGTGGGCCGCGCCGGCCCTGCAGCAAAACCAACGGCTGGAGGCAGGCCGCCCAGATGGCAGGGCGGGGCTGCTATGGTCGGGGCAGGTTCGGGGGGATTACAGGCTGAGGCGGGGAAGGGGGGACACAATCAATAGCCGGAGGCTGGCCGCCCAGATGGCAGGGCGGGGCTGGTACGGTCGGGGCAGGTTCGGGAGGAAGGAGGGACACAAAACCAATGGCTGGGGGCAGGCCGGCCAGACAGCGGGGAGGGGATGGGCGGGGAGGGGCAGGTACCGGCGGGCTTTTAATCAAGGGGAGCGGGATCTGTTGGCCGTGGGGGTTCGGGCGCTCCCGCAGGCATGCGCACGGGCACCCCCGGCTGAACTGGGAAAGGAAAAAAAAAATGTAGCCCGACTGCGCGGCTGCGCCCAGGGCCGTATTTAGGGTTCACGCTGCTCTAGGCACTATTTGTGCGTCCGCCCCCCCAACCAAGTGGGAGAGGTGGAGTGAGTGTAACAGTAGTAGAGGAGGCTACAACTGTGGAGTACATGCGGGATGCAGCAAGAGAGCAAGTCAGCTAAGACTGAAACAAGGGATCAGCAGTGAGTGAGTGGAGAGAGTGGAGATAGTTCATCGGTGCCTGGGGAGGTGGTTGTTGTTGTGTGTGTTGTTGGCAGATGCTTGCACCTGCGTAAAAAAACACTGTTGGCACCCGTGATCAGGGGTGAACCTAGCCTCTCTGCTGCCTGAGGCGATCTTTAGTTGACTAGCTAATTGTCTAAGAAAAATACCACTAACTCCAGCTGCCTTGACGTAATACTACAGAATGGGGCAGTCGTGGCCTAGAGGTAAGGGTGCAGACATGAATCTTGGTCCTGGGATATGACTGAAGTGCTCTTAAGCAAGGTACCTAACCCCCAAATACTCCCCAAGTGCCATACTTAGGGCAGCCCCCTGCTTCGGGGATGTGTACACCCAATGCATGGATGAGTTAAATGCTGAGGAAGAATACCTGCGTGTGCCATCTATACCACAGAAAAAAAGTCTTACCCAAAGAGATAACAGAATAAAGCAAGCCCAAAGAAATTGCTGAATAAACTGTATCCAGATATAAAGCAGTGGACCTCTTTTTGAAAGTCAGTAGCCAAACTATTACTATTTTTACCTTTTGTTGAGTCGAGAGTCAAAACTTTCGTAGTCTGGTTGTTCAGCAGCTTTAGGCCCCTGATGCAAGAAAGGAGCCCACAATTAATAGGCATAATACAAAAAGATCAACCCACATCCCACAATTAATAATCAGAACCCCAAACACAACTGTTGGCTTAGCCGGCCAGTCAGTGCAGTAGCAGCCCTGCTCTCACAGTGATTAGCCAGTTAAGCAGAGATTCAGTTATAGCCACCGAGTGCAGGGTTATGGCCACCTGTCGTGGGCTAGGTCACATTTTTTATTTTTAAAGTGGACCAATCACCAGCCCAGCTGGCTCTGAACTCTAAAATACTCCAGGGTCAGCTGACTTAGTGCCCCTGGGGCATCCTGATTCAGGATGCCCCATTGTGAGCCCCTGCAGTGGCCTGAAAACACCTTACACTTCCGTCGGTCCCTCGCTTGCATGCCGCACCCCCGGCATCCCTACTGCAAAACATGCTCCTTCTCCCTGCCATTCAGATAGGCTGGGCGAGGGGGCGTGCATAGGGGAACTAGGGATGCGGCTGCTGTCACTCCCGATTCCGACTCACAGTTCAAAACAATGACATTAGTATGCACAGCATAACACAGATTGGACGAAAGCCCACACGTGCAGTGGGAACCGTGAAAAGGTTGATTTGAGTGGGCAATCCTGGCCAATGATCACGCAATGGATACACGCATAAGACTATAAGACTAGGTTCTTTTGACTTCTGGTAAATGCAAGAGACACTGAGACGCGTAGTAAATAGAGAGATATATTGTAGTATAAGCAAAACAAAATGGCAAAAGACAATACAATTTACTTTACATGCAACCACAGATATATTAACCCCTAATGGGTGGATTTACAGCACCAATACCATACTGACAGACAATTCACACAAGGAACTTACAATGACTCATGCAGAAAAGAAAAGAGCCACACAAGTTAAATGGACACCCCAATACAGCAATATTCCCTGATAGCACTAACCAGTGTTAGCTATGGTTAAGTTACCTGCCTCAGTGAATCGTTTCCCCCAGCGCTATTCCAGGGCCCTTCTCTTGTACAAGCAGTCTCCGGTCCAAAACCCCTCTCCTTCCTTCTGCCCCCCTCCTAATTATACTAAGAGTGGGCTTCTGGTATTCCTTTGATCTTTTACGACCCTAGTCTTCTTCTAATCTGGCTTCTCAATCTTGTCCCAGCCCTGCTTTATTGTCGCAGGATGCTGTCCTATCTGATTGGAATACAATTCCTGCCCGGCCACCTGTGCATGCTGGTATTGTAAACTATTTGCTGTATATTCCTATACTTAAATATGCAACATTATTAGCAATATTGATTTTCCATAAAGGCCCCTTATTTACAATAGGTCCATTTTGCCAAGGGAGCGAGGATCAGGTAAGAAATGGGCCTTCAATGAGGGAGAGGGGAATCAGCAAGGGCAAACACCCCATCAACCCCTCACACCATTAGCCCCACAAACCAGTTAACCCACAAACACACACCATTATCCTCATTACACCGCCCAACCACTCTTACACCCCAAAACACACACACACACTAATAACCCCACACATGTGAAACCAGACCTCAACCAGTTTCATCCAGCCCTGTAGTGGCATGCAATGGCATGCAGTGGCATCCCTTTGTCTTAATGGCCATAGGAGGATGCAGAGGATTGAAAACAATGAGAGCCATTTGCCGAATTACATTGTCATGGCAAACAGCCCTGATTTGCCAGGAATCCACACATGCACCGCTGGAACCAGGAAAGGTAAGTAATTACTCGCACCCCCGGGGGCTTAACTCAGCAGGGAAATTTAGGGATGCCCTTGGGGCTGGCCAGGCTGGGTGGTGTTCCACTTTAACCCCTCACCTACACAATTACCCCCCAAACACTCTACTACCCCCACTACACACACTTCACACTGTAAAACCCCCTCGGATCCCACAGTGCATGCGCAGCCAGAGATGGCATCTTCGTGGCTAAATGGCCAGTGTGGGCACGCAGAGCGGGCGGTTCCTGGCACTTCATTCATTCAGAATAGATTGCAGGGTGATGCAAAATATTCTAATTTGCTGTAAGCCTGGGCATGCACCATGGGAACATTACCTAGGGTTTCACACACAGGGGCATCCCCAGGTTTACCAGCTTTTAAAGTGGAATAAAACTCATTAGTGGTCAGCCTGAAGGATTCCAGGGCTAGCTGCTGGCTTTCCATGGGGCATCCTAATTCCAGATGCCCCACTGTGTGAAACCCCCAGGGCGCCTGTAAACACTCACCATCCCCCTCTCCAGCGGCGCTTGCATGGGCTCTCGTCCGATCAGAGCCATTCGCTGAAGGATGTAAACACTGCAATGGGCTCTGATTGGACATGCACCATTGGACCGAGGAGAGGTGAGTTTTACTGGCCAAACTGAGAGATTTGCCCAGTAAAACCCAGAAGATGGATGCCCTGGCAAGGTGAGTAAAAACTGGCCAAAAATAAAACCGCGCGGGGGGGGGGGGGTAGGCAGCAGATTGGTGAGGATTGGGGGGAGGTTTTTTATCTTTAAAGCAGAACCAAACCTGTGAATTTGACTTTATTGCCCTGCTGTGTGAAACCCCCGGGGAAGCCAAAAAAACTCACCTGCCTGGCCGCGCCTATCAGAATGGCTGGGGTGGGAGCACCCATAAGACGCACATGCTCTCCGTTGTAAACAATGACGTCAAAGCAGGCGGCTCTCATTGGACGAGAGCCTGCGCATGCACCACTGGAGTGGGGAAAGGTGAGTTATTATGGGCATCTGGGAGGGTGTCCACACAGTGGGGCATTCCAATCGGGGAAAAGCCAGCAGCAGGCCCTGGAACCTTTTAGATTCCTTACCGGCCGCTGTTGGATTTTGTTCTGCTTTAATCAGGGTCCCATCATGCAAACCATAGCCAGATTGGTCAGTGCTTTTTTTAAATGGTAAATACATATAAAGTCTTATAGAGAGAGAGAGACACACACACACAGATAGATAGATAGATAGATAGATAGATAGTGTCACAGACAGACAGAGGCACAGACAGACACACACACACAGATAGTGTCACAGACAGACATACACACACACAGAGATAGTGTCACAGACAGACATACACACACACAGAGATAGTGTCACAGACAGACATACACACACACAGAGATAGTGTCACAGACAGACATACACACACAGACAGATAGACAGTGTCACAGACAGAAACACACACACACACACACACACACACACACACACACACAGACAGTGTCACAGACAGACAGACACACAGACAGTGACACACACACACACAGTGTCACACACACACACACAGTGTCACACACACAGTGTCACACACACAGTGTCACACACACACACAGATAAATAGAGAGAGACACACATACACAGATAGATAGTGTCACAGACACACACACACAGATAGACAGTGTCTCAGACAGGACAGACACACACAGACAGATAGACAGTGTCACAGACAGACAGATAGAGACACACACACACACACACACACACACATAGCCAGTGTCACAGACAGACAGACACACACACCTACCTACCTACACGAAGCTAAGCAGTGCTGCAGATTTCCTCCTCACAGGCTGGGAGACACAGGCAGCAGGTTGATGATGCGTCTGGGGGGCGGAGCCTCCTGAATCAGGAAGACACACACTGCTTCTCTGCCTGTGCTGCCCAGTGATCACACACACAGCCTGGCTGCCCTTCTTCTAACTCCCGCCCCCTGGCAACACAGCGCCCACCCCCCACGCTACGCCCCTCGGTCTTACCACAAGGTCAGCATTATTGGTGCTCCTTCATTCATGCGTACATCTGATGCAGTGCCCCGCCCCTATCTACAGCACATCACTCCTAGGAAGAAGACAGGCTGCAGCTGCAAGCAGGGCTGGGTGAGGCGGAGCTGGGCTTGTCAGGGCTGGGGATCGCTCGCAAGTTGATTTTTTTTATTTTTTTATTAAACCGATACGGCCCTGGCTGCGTCCCCTTGCATGAAGCTGTAGCTGCACCCGAGGCCAGTGCCTCATTCGCCTCATGGTTGCTATGGCTCTGCAGGCAAGGAAGTAATCCCAAGTGTAAGGAGGGTCTGCAATGGATCAGAAGAAAAAGGTAAGTAGCCAGGGACTCTTAAAAGATAAGTAGTAGCACGCTTTTTAAAGAACGACGCCAGGAAAAATACAATTCTGTGAAACTCACCTGTAGAATGGTTTTGAATATATCCAGTCCAGGTCATCCCAGAAGTGATGACAATTGGTTAATCCTAGGTGGCGCTCGTCTGCAAGATCAAAAGCTGTCGCTCCCCCCCGGCCCCCTATAAAAGCAGGTGTCTCACTATGATTTCCCAGTGGTTAAACAGCAGTAAGAAAAGAGACAGGCTGGGAGGCCAAGAAACCATGTACTCTCTCCAACAAAAAATTAAACCGGAACTTCACCATGATTTATTGAAAAGCTCAAACCCTTATAAAATGATTCCCCAGCATCTAAAATGAATATATTTTTTTTTTTTTTTAGTTTTTAGTCACTTACCTATTCTTTCCCCCACTGGACTGCAACTCTGTTCAAGACTTTAGGATACGGGCGCTGCCATCTTGACTCAGCAGCATCACACTTACTGAGGAGAGGAAAGCGGGATAAAGTACAGGGGGATTAAAGATGTGCTTTCCACAGAGCAGAGCTGGGTTCAGGAAAAGGTCAGCAATCCCAGAATGCAGAGCAGCACAGTTAGAAGGCACTTCCTGTTTGCAGGCTGCCTGATGTCCCATAAGCCACCATCGTGGATGTTTAAAGGCTCATAACATGCAGTAGATGCAGGTAGGATGATTTTTAAATGTGAGCAAGCTGTATGTACAGGGTGTGGGAAACATATAAGATAGACTCTTATTCAGGGTGAAGGTCCGCTTTAAGGACAACGGTCCAATACAAAAATGGTAATCACCATAACAGGCAAACAAGAGATAATGAAAACAAGGGCGGGGTGGGACGACCTGAACTGGATATATTCAAAAACATTTCTACAGGTGAGTTTCACAGAATTGTATTTTTCACTATATCCAGTCCAGGTCATACCAGAAGTGACGACAATTGGAACATCCAAAAGCAGTGTCCATGTGGGCGGGATCCCCAGTGCGAAACAGCATGTCGTTCATTTCACTACCGCCTGAAGCACCTTCCGGCCAAAAACAGCATCAGCTGAGGTCCTAACATCAACCTTGTAAAACTTTGTAAAGATATGAACTGAAGACCAAGTGGCGGCCTTACAAACCTGTTCAACAGATGCCTGGTGCTGAAAAGCCCAGGAGGCAACAATAGCTCTGGTAGAATGAGCTGTAACACAAAAAGAGGGTTCCTTCCCCTTAACAGAATATGCTTGCACCACCGCCTGTCTGATCCACTTACTGAGAGTGGACTTGGCCGGAGGCAAGCCCTTCCTAGAACCCTCTGTGAGGACAAAGAGTGAATCAGATTTCCTGAAGGAATCAGTCGCAATCAGGTAGTACTTAATGGCTCTGACCACATCCAAGGCATGGAGGGTCCTTTCCTTAGAATTAGTTGGTGCTGGACAAGGGAAGGCAAGACAACTTCCTCATTAAGGTGAAAGGAAGAAACAACCTTAGGCAAAAAATCAGGTTTAAAACAAAACACCACCTTATCCTTATGCCGCTCAAAGTAAGGAGGCTTCATACAAAGCGCGGCCAGCTCTGACACACAACGCACTGTAAAGGAAATTATAAGTTTGACCAAAATCTAATAAAATCTAATGAAAATTCATATTTGAACGGATCTAGTTTTAATTCTAGTTGAAACATATAGCTCCATGCAAAGGTCAGCTTCAGTGCCTATATATAGTTAGCATTCGTCTTACAGACCAGCAAGGAGAGATGAACAGTTGTCCCTATCAATCAATGTATGATGTAATGTGTGCATTCGGTTGTGATAGGCATTTCTTCATATATGGTGTATGCTAAATGTATATGCTGATGTACGAAGTTCTATGATTGGTTAAAATAGAACGCTTCCTTGTAAGTCTATTCTGTAATACAATAAAGAGAGGGGCACTCCCCACACGGGCCCACAACATCATGGCGGCCGTGCGTAAGTAAGCATTTGTGTGTGTCTCTCATTGTCTTTAAATAATGTTAATTTCCCCGACATTAATTGGTGGCGAATGCAGCTGTCAGGCCGTTTGCACAGGTTATAATGGCGGTTCTGGGGTTTTTTTCATGTTTGCCTGTGAATTCCGGATAAGTCTGTTTTTGCAGACAGGGCAGATATGAAATCTCTGGTTCTGGAACTTATTGCCTCTGTGTATACATGCTGACTAGATCACTGCTGCCTATTTTAAGATTACGCAATATGCATTGCAATGGAACAACAGGTGTTTGAGACTGATGCTAAGTGTGATATCGTGTATGATGCATGCTGTAACGATGCTGATTTTGATACAAACTATGAAGCATGTTTGTCTGTCGCTTATGGTCTAAGCAAATGCGTTTAAAGTCTAGGGAACTGCGCATTTATGAGGTGGTCAGGGAACCACAAGAGTTGCTTTAATGAACAGATTTCTAAATTGTCAATAAGGACTAAAGAGTACTAATAGCAGAGGTTGCCAGGGGCACTCCGCTTTTAGCCGGGGAAATCTGACAGTGACAGTTTGGGGGTTAGATATATGGAAAATCGGTCGACCGTCCCCAATTCTGTGTAAAAGATCGTATTAGTGATCAGACTTAGAAAATGAGGGTTTTAGAGCTGCCTGTAAGGTGGGATTTTCCCTAAACAGGAAGCATCAGTTTCGGCTGTGTAAAAATTGTCTTAAGTTAGTTTGTGACAGGGTAGGAAAGAAATGTTTTCTTATTAGTGCATGCTATATGGTACTAACAGCTAAACAAGATTGTCGGTGTCTAATTGCCTGTAATTCCTGAGGGTGTATGTTCAGGAGAAACATATCACATTATTTGGGCTGCAAGAAGACAGCACAAGTTAAAGGAAGTTTGCCAAGAGAGCACTTCTGGGTGAAATTCCAAGTAGAGTTTTTCACAAAAAAGAAGGATGGGAAATATTGTAAGGAAAAAGTCGACTCAGTTCCCATCCACATCAGGGTTATTGGCAGAAGACATAATGACAAAAGAGGTTGGTAAATACACTTGTCATAATATAAAACCACTTTTTAAGACAAATGCATATCAAAGGTGATATTGAGGACACATGAGGACATACACACAAAAAAAAAAAAAAATGGAAAAAAATGGAAAATAGACAAAGATTAGATTAGAATTAAACAATGATTCAGAAAACCTTTTAAAAGAGCTATGAAGGATAGTATTTAAAAAAAAAAATCTCTGCCTTGCCTTCTCAAAATCAGCTGTCATGTAACATGAGTTCTGGTAAGCTATTTTAAGGTGCTTCTAGGCCAGTGTAAGCTCAAATTTACAAGCTGCTATTTGTGAGACAAAGTTTTGGAGTATAGATTTGTTTGAAATGACTTCTGTAATGCAGTTTTTCAGCGAATTTAAGGAAGAAGTTGGTAAGTTTTCTTATCATTTTTCTTTATTATAGAATGTTTATGGGAGTTATTTAAATTTAATTATGCATGTCACTGCTAAAACTTAGCCATGAAAAGTTTAGCAGTTGAATGAAACAAAAAGTAACAATGAAAGTTTTTTTTTAAGAAACATAAGTAGCTACTGTCAAAAAAAAAAATGGGGTCTTGTACAAGAATAAAGTTAAATTAGTTAATTAGTTTTATATGCCGGCATTGCTTTAAATTAAATTGCATTAAATTAAATTGCATTAAATTAGATTTGAATTAAAATAAGTTAAATTAAAAATTGAATTGAAATAAAGTAAAGTAAAGAAGAAACATTATTTTAAGGTATTAAGTTTTAATTAAATATTGTATACAATATGTAATATGATATGTGAATAATGCTATCTGGAAGATTATTTCCATAGAACAAAGTAAGGATCCGACCTTGTTCTCCTGGAAATTGTGTAAATGTGTAATGTTTAATTTATTTGATATTTATGTATTATGTTTTTATGTTTTAACAGCAGCTGTGAAGATAATTAATTATTCTATGAGACACTTGCATTCCTTGAAACTTTTGTTAAAATGGACCAATGGCTTGGTGGCATAGTGGAAAAAAAAAAAAGCAGCCATTTTGGAGTTTTTCCTTTGCCAATTGACATAACTGCACAGTAACATGACTCTCTTGTTTGTAGGTGGTCTGCAAGTACATGAGCAGACATTTTTTGGTTTTTAAAAGTTTACCATGGTTAATCTTTATGTGTAGCAATCTAAATTGCTCTGGTAAGAGATTTATATGAGAACTGTTTGCTGTATTAATCTGGTTTAAGTCATTTTTGACTGATGGTCCTCTTTAAGATAAGTATTTGGTAACTGGTTTAAGAAATTGTCTAAAGAAATATCTTCATGATATTTGGTTTCAAAGCTTAAGAATGTTTTAAGCAGCTGTTTGTGTATGTCGTGATGCTCTAATTTTGAGTAAAGTTTTTTTTTATGAAATAGATTAAGTTCATTTGATAAGAATACTGTGAGAATGGTATTACTTGTATGTGAATGTCTTTGAACAAATAAGTAATAACTTTGGAAGGCGTAAATAATACAAAATTATTAAGAGCCTTATTTGCTGTCTTAAGATGCATGTCAGTAGTTGCCAAGGACAGTGAAGGACAAATGCTACATGTCACTTCACTCAAGAAGTGTCTTATGCGTTCAAATTATTCTTATACAAGTCTAAATACTTATTTACGTTAAAAAAAAAAAAGGCTTTAAGATATATTTTTGTAACAATGGTCAATTACCTTTTTGTTTTGGAAAAAGAAAGATTTACTAGTATATTGAAGCCTAGTTAAAGTCCAATTATTATAATAAGAGTTTGCCTTATTAGATATAAGGTTCCCTATTTATTTTTAATCTTGTTAAATGTCATCATTATTTAAAGCAATTAACAGTCGGTTCAAAAACTTTTCTATATGGTTTTAAAAAGGTTTTTCTCCAGCACGTTTTAAAGTGATCAGTACTTGGAGAAGTTTTGTGAAATACAAGTTCACCTTATGGTGTTACACCTAGTGAAGGTTTTAAAAATAGAATGAGCTAGAAGTATTTTTGGCCTTTCTGAATTACTAATGTAAAGAACTGAACAGAGCTAAATGAAGTTGAATTTGTTCCACAGAGTTCAAACAAAGAGGGGAAATATGTATAATGGTTACATTCTTTGGTATTAAAAAGGTGTTTGAACTCATGAAACAATTTAATAAGTATAACACTTTATATGTGATATAAAATATTTGTGTTTAGGTGAAGTACACAGATACGCCTCCTTTACCTCTCTTCTGCGTTTTCAGAAGTACATATTTAATTTGTTTTTAATTAAAGAATAGCAATTTATCACCATGAAGGATCATACATAATGAGGTTTTTGTGATAGTGGATGATAAAGGTGAAAAATTTTGCTTTTAGCATAAATGGCTGAAGGAAGAACACATCACTGAAATGTATGAATTGGCATTAGGTGGAAGGCAAAATGTGTGCACTGACAATAGATTAGCTTATGAGAAAGGCTATAGATGGAATATTTTTATGATGTTGTTGTATAACTGAAACAAATTAATGAGAGTTACGGTGACAGCCATGAATCCTGATCATGAATTCCTATGAGGCCCTCAAACATGCTGGCATTTCTGGAAAAGGTTCATACCCAATACAAATCTCACCTGAGAGACTCAGTGTCACTTGCTGCCAAGATGAGACTGCGAAAGGAGTAAGTCTTGAGCTCAAGCATTGGTAGTACTTAGGTTGGAGGAACTGTGGGTAATGATAAGTGTCAAAGCGTAAGTCTGCTTCAGGAAGGAGCGCTGCTGGACTTATTTGCCTCTCGATGGTGCCTCAAGAAGACATAGCCCATAGCCCAGTATGTGTCACTGTCCAACTTAGTCAGCCCAGTACAGTGCATTACATTGTTTCAGATATAAGCAATATTGATATTTAATTTAGTTTATATGAAAACCTGTTGTGCAGGTAATATAGTGTAAGTATTTACTCAGTGCATACTTAGGCCTAACCATCCATTTCAGAGATTGCAGAACTACATCCAACTATCTGAAGTGTGACTTTATTAGTATGTTTTGGTGAACAAGGTGTTATTGGAATCATATTGGATTCTTTAAAATTATAAAAGTCTATTAAGAAAAATCTATGAAATGATTAAATTGTTTATGCCCATTTGTCATTCTTATATTTAAGTTAAGATGAAAGATGAAAAGATCTTTTAAGATAAGTATGTAACAGGTGAATAGGACCACTGGAAAGAAAGTATTCAAAGGCTTTGTAATAGTGAATTTTGCATGGTTTACAGTTTTCTTATTTGGATGTGTTTGCCATTGCAGAAATCTCTGGATACAGTCATGAGATACTAAGTGCAGATGAGTTAATAATTGCATCAGTAGAAAGAGAAAAGAGCCTGAATACCAATCAAAAGACAGAAGTTGGCTTCAGCGGCAAAAGAGCATCGTTGTTTACTTTGCCTTATTGTTAATTGTGCTGCTGTTATGAATTTGTACTTTGTACATAAGTGATTGGTTATTTTGAAAATATTCAAGAAATTGTATATTTCTCTTTTTATTTAAAGTCATTCATGATGCAAAATGTTTGTAAACATTTTTAAGACACTTGTGAATAGAATAATGGCATCTAAGTGTATTTTTCACATGGAGGGAAACGCTGCAGGTGTGCATGGTGATTAAGGCTAAAGGCCTAGTCCAAGTATTGATGCTAAGCAGAAAGAGTTAGTTCTTCTGAATAGTACCAGTACTGCATGCCTTTGCGGAATGACTATTGTCTCCTTACCTCAAGTTCTTAGAAATTTGGGCTAACGAAATGTACGCCAAGGCCTGTGAAGTATTTCACTCTCGTCAAAGCAAGATGCTTGGTCTTGCTCTGACTTTCTT
>CM051241.1:19115792-19196792 GCA_027917425.1 Gastrophryne carolinensis | reverse complement strand
AAAAGTGAATTAAAGGTGTATTAACTGTAGTGGTTAGAATAAATATTTGCTGTTTACATATGACAAGATAAGATCATATTAGTAAAGTAACTAATGGGCAGTGGATAATTTAAAAAATTTAGTTTATACTTTGGGAAAAAAAGACATTTTGGTTTTACAAGTAGGTTGTAATAGATAAATATTCATTGGAAGACTTTTTGATTATAATATGACTAAACTAATTGAATATTGGGATTTTAGATTATTAGATTTGGTCAAAAATTATAAAAAGGAGGAACATGTAAAGGAAATTATAAGTTTGACCAAAATCTAATAAAATCTAATGAAAATTCATATTTGAACGGATCTAGTTTTAATTCTAGTTGAAACATATAGCTCCATGCAAAGGTCAGCTTCAGTGCCTATATATAGTTAGCATTCGTCTTACAGACCAGCAAGGAGAGATGAACAGTTGTCCCTATCAATCAATGTATGATGTAATGTGTGCATTCGGTTGTGATAGGCATTTCTTCATATATGGTGTATGCTAAATGTATATGCTGATGTACGAAGTTCTATGATTGGTTAAAATAGAACGCTTCCTTGTAAGTCTATTCTGTAATACAATAAAGAGAGGGGCACTCCCCACACGGGCCCACAACATCATGGCGGCCGTGCGTAAGTAAGCATTTGTGTGTGTCTCTCATTGTCTTTAAATAATGTTAATTTCCCCGACAGCACCAAGGTGATCGCTACCAAAAAGACCACCTTTAGGGTCAAAATAGACAAGGCAGCATTACACAAAGGCTCAAAGGGATGCCCCTGGAGAGCAGAAAGCACCAAATTCAAATCCCACACCGGTAATACAGGCTTACGCGGTGGACGTACATGGGTGACTCCTTGGAAAAAGGTCTTGATCAGTCTATGATTGGCAAAGGATCTTTGGAAAAAGATGGCCAAGGCCGAGACCTGGCCCTTGAGGGTGCTCAGCTGTAGACCCAAGTCTAAGCCGTGTTGCAAAAACTCCAACATCCTAGAGATAGAGAATGTGCGACAAGGGAAACTCTCGGATTCACACCAAGCAATGTAAGCATGCCAAACTCTGTAGTATATCATGGAAGAAGACTTCTTCCGCACCTAAATCATGGTCTGGTCTGAACAACCGTGGCCGACAGCCTCTTCTCCGTCAGGATTGAGATTTCAATAGCCAGGCCGTCAAAGCCAGCGTCTGTAAATTGGGCTGCCGCAATGACCCCTGAGTGAGAAGCCCTGAGTCGTTGGGCATGATGTAGCGATCGACTGACATCTGAACTATGTCCGAGAACCAACTCCACCCTCGGCCAGCGAGGAGCCACCAGGATGGTTAGTACCCCCTCCTGGGCTATCCTGCACAGCACTCGGCCCACGAGTGGAAACGGAGGGAATGCATAAAGGAGCCTGAACTCCGTCCAAGGAATTGCCAGAGCATCTGTGGCAAATGCCAGAGGATTTCTTGACAGACGAACCTTGGGAGCTTGTGATTGCGTCTTGGCGCAAACAGGTCCACATCCAGCTGACCCCAACATAGACACAGGGCGCGAAAGATCTTGTTGCTGAGAGACCATTCCCCCAGATGAGAGGCACTTCTGCTCAGGCAATCTACATCCCTGGGATAGAGAACCAGGAGGCAAACCACGAGATGCAGAGAACATTCTCCTCTGGGTCACCTCCTTGAGGCTCGCTTGCTCCGAGTCCCGCCCTGGTGATTGATGTAGGCAACAGCCGTCTGATTGCCCGAGCGAACCTGGCTCGCACGACCCCTTAAATGGAGAGTCAGGCGAGAAAGATCCAATCGGATCGCTCTCAGCTCCAAGAGATTTATGGGCAAGTGGGCCTCCTGCTGCCCCCACTGACCCTGGATCTTCTGCGTTTGCCAAAAGCCTCCCCATCTGGTCAGACTGGCGTCCGGGGTAACAATCTCCCACCGGGGAGTCAGAAAGGACTTGCCTACCAGTAGGTTTCTGGAGTCCAGCCAACACAAGAGGGACTGCCTGGCCAGGGGAGACAGTGAAAACTCCTGTTCCAGCGATTCCTGCGTCCGGTCCCAACCGGTCAATAGATTCAAATAAAGAAGTCTCATGTGGTACTGGGCAAAGGGCACAGCCTCGAAGCATGACACCATAAGGCCCACCAGTTTCATCCCCAGATGGATAGATGGCCGCTGACAAGACAGCAAGGCCTGCACCTGCGTCTGGAGGCCCATCACTTTCTGCTGTGGCAGGAATACCTTGACCTGAGGAGGTGTCCAATGTCATGCCCAGAAAGGACCTCACCATTGAGGGAGTGATAGAAGACACCTAGAAGACACAAGCAGAAAAAGCCATAAGTATCCCACAGCACATGCACAATAACAACCATAAGATGTTTAACAAGAGGGACTCATGACATCGACAGCGATGGCAGCTCAGAGGGCGACCGGACAGCGTACAGGAGACCAGGCAGAGCAAGATGGCGCAGAGCAGGCAGAGAGGCGGACCGCACAGCAGTGACGTGAAAAGCGTCATTGCGCGGTCCCACCCCCCGCCGACGGCGCGAAAAGAGTGCCCGCCCCAAGATGGAGGGAGAAGCCCGGAGCCTTGTGAGATGCAGGGCAGCCTACGGGCCCCCACACCAGCTGAGCGGCGAGTGCGCGCACACACCACCGCAGCAGAGGCCGCAGCCTCATAACAGAAAGACACCTCCGCCGAGCAGCGTCACCCCCCCTCCTCACAGTGCAGCACCAAGATGGAGAGGGGAGAGGAGCAGGAGCCTCGAGGGAGGAAAGTAGCCAAATCACAGTGCATATCCAGCTATTAAGGGACTCCGCAGAGTCACAAGATGTCAGTGCAGTAAAAGTGAAGTCCACCAAGCACAACACAAAATAATGCTTGAGGGGCAGGGAGGGCATGGGCCCCCCCCCCCATAGGCTCACCATCAGCCTATGGCCCGCTACCCTTTAGTCAGGGTCTGCGGCCCAGAGCCCAGCTCTGCCAAACACCTGACCCTGGCGTTCACCGTCCCGATCAGCCAAGGCTGGGAGGCAGTAGTGGGTCCACGGGAACAGTGGGAATAAGATCTCAGCGGCCGACGGGCTAGGAGGCCCCGCTCAGCTGCAATGTTCTGGAGAGAGTATCCAAATGATCTTTAGCAGAAGACTGCAAGATGAACCCTGGGGAGACACCTGCTTTTATAGGGGGCCGGGAGGAGCGACAGCTTTTGATCTTTCAGTCGAGCGCCACCTGGCGGTGGATTACCCAATTGTCATCACTTCTGGGACGACCTGGACTGGATATAGTGAAAAGCTAAATAGGCAGGTGTGTTATTAACACTAAATAGGCTTGAAAGCTAAGGCAGACACTGTAAACTGTCCCTGTCTCTCTCCTCTCCCTGGCTCTGTCGCTCTCTCTCTCCCTCGCTGTATCTATCTATCCCTTGCTCTGTCTCTGCGTGACCCGTTTTCACCGCAACACACTGCTGAAATGAGCTTCCCCAAGATGGCCGCCGCTTATATGGGGCTGTGACATCATCTGGAAACCTGGCTGCTGATAGACAGCATGTGATGCCTACCCAGGATTTTTTGCCCCATGGGACATGTCCTGACATGTGGATCCACCATTTTAGAGTTTTTAGAGTTTTATGGAAGCGATCAAATTGCGGCAATATTTGGATTAGAATCGAATTTTTCCTGAAATTCGTAACGAATTTGGATTTGTCAGATCAGATTCGCTAATCTCTAATCATGAGGGAAAGTATACTTTTGAAATTAGTCAATACTTTAAATGAGTCTGCTTTTATATTTGCTGTTTAAAATGTTTATGTGTATTTTTAACAAATATACTGCTTCCACACCTGATGCCAAATATGGATCTAATGTATCTTTGGCAAGAATGGAAGCAAGGAGGTCCCGGACAGTTTATTAAGACACAAATTGAGACAGAGATGGAAGGGCCAGTGTACCCTAGTTAAAATAATAATGCCTTTCCTGATAACCTAGGCCCCACAATAAAGACCACCTTGGCCATACAAAAACTAGGCTCACTAGCAATAGAAATGAAGAATTCTGGAATAAACAATCCATGGGACCATATAGCTGATACCTCCGAGAAAGGGGAGGTTCATAGGGGAATCATTATATATGAATAAAATGATTTAAAGGAGGGGATTGAAGGGGGGAGGGGAGAGGAATTTAACCCACTATATGCCAAGGCTTGCTTAAACCTAGAATACAGGCTGAGAGTTATGCTTTAAGATATTCATTTACTGTAAAATAATACCATTTTGTGATTACTCACCTGTAAAATGGGTATTACAAGTATGTCTCACACCCTGCTTCGGAATGATTAATTACTTCTGGGTTATTGCCACTAGATGACGCTTTTCTAGCAGAGATGGCAAAAAAAAAGAAGCCCCTCCCGGTCCATAAATACCTGGGACCTCCCACACATTCCCCAGTATATGAAAGCAGTAAGGGGACCAGGAAGAGCCAATAAATAAAGATAACATCAACAAGGAAAAAATTCACCATATAGAGGATCCAAGATACAACTCAGGGTGGGACGAAGCAGGGTGTGAAACATACTTGTAATGCCCATTTTACAGGTGAGTAACCACAAAACGGTATTATTCCAAGTATGTCTCACACCCTGCTTCGGAATGATTAATCACTTCTGGGATATCCAGTAGCAGTTTCCAAAAATGGGTGGGGATCCCGAAAAGGCAACAATGCACAACTCAAACCACTGCAGTTTGCAGAACTGTGCGGCCAAAGACAGCATCCGCTGAGGCCCGAACGTCAACCTTGTAAAACTTGGAATAGGTATAAACAGAAGACCAAGTAGCAGCCTTACAAACTTGTTCAACAGAGGCCTGGTGATGAAAAGCCCAAGAGGCCCCAACAGCAGGGGTAGAATGAGCAGTGATCCGGAAAGGGGGATCCCTCCCCTTGACAGAATAGTCCCTAATAAAGGCCTGACGAATCCATGTGCTAATGGTAGACTTGATGGGCACCAAACCCTTCTTGGGGCCAGAGGGCACCACAAACAAGGCGTCCCGTCTTCCTAAATGGTGAGGTAGCCACCAGATAGCATTTCAAACATCTAAGTGCAAGGCCCTCTCCTTGTCGTTGCTAGGATTAGGACACAAGGAAGGAAGCACAATGTTCTGATTAAGGTGAAAGGCAGAGACAACCTTAGGCAAGAAGTCAGGATTAAATCGAAAAACCACCTTGTCCTGGTGTCTCTCAAAGTAGTGGGCCTGAATGGACAGAGCCGCCAACTCAGAAACACGCCGGACAGAGGTGATAGCCACCAAAAAGGCAACTTTCAAGGTGAGAATAGACAGTGCAGCCTCATGCACAGGCTCAAATGGAGGACCCTGAAGGGCAGACAATACCAAATTCAAATCCCAAACCGGCAACATGGGTATGCGAGGAGGATGCACATGAGTGACCCCCTGGAAAAAAGTCCTAACCAAAGGATGAATAGCGAAAGACCTCTGAAAGAAAACCGCCAGAGCGGAGACATGCCCCTTCAGAGTGCTGAGTTGAAAACCCATGTCTAGACCATGTTGAAGGACTCCAGAATCCGAGGGATGGAAAACACCCTACAAGGAAGGGCCCTAGTCTCACACCAGTCAATATAGGTCCACCAGGTCCTATAGTAAATACCGGAGGAAGATTTCTTCCTAGCCCTGACCAGAGTCTGAACAACCGCCTCAGACAGACCCTTTTCCTTTAGGATGGAGGTCTCAACAGCCACGCCGTCAAAATCAGCATTTGTAAATTGGGGTAACAGAGCTGACCCTGAGTGAGCAGATCCGGAACCAGAGGCAGAACGTAATGATCGACCGCCAGCTGCACGACGTCTGCGAACCACACCCTTCTCGGCCAATTTGAGGCCACCAGAATTGCTGGCACACCCTCGTGAACCAGCTTGCGTACCACCTTGCCCACCATGGGAAAGGGAGGAAACAGATACAGGAGACCGAACCCCCTCCAGGACAGCGACATGACATCCACTGCCAGCGCCAGAGGATCCTGTGCCAGAGACACAGAGGTTGGGAGCTTGATTGTGACGAGAGGCGAACAAATCCACCTCCAGCATCCCCCACCTGCGACAGAGGGAGAGAAAAACCCCGGCGAGAGGTCCCCCTGCTCAGGGAGTCAGCTTCCAGGTTCTCCACACCTAGAATGTAAACTGCCGAGATGCACGGGACATCGCTCTCGGCCCATGAAAGGATCAGGCACACCTCCCGGAGGGCACTCTTGCTGCGAGTCCCTCCTTGGCGATTGATGTACGTGACCGCAGTCCGGTTGTCGGAGCGAACCCGAACCGGTAGACCCTGGAGGTGATGCGTCAGATGCGCCAGCACCAACCGAACCGCCCTCAGTTCCAGAACATTGATGGGGGCATGAGCCTCCCGAGGGCCCCACAGCCCCTGGAACTGATGGTCTCTCCAGAAGCCCCCCAGCCCGACAGGCTGGCATCCATGGTGACCGTCTCCCAATGGGGCGCCAGAATGGATCTGCCCCCAGAAGATTCTTTGGAACCAGCCACCACTGAAAGGACCGCCGGACCAGAGGGGACAGAACCCAGGTCTGATCCAGAGACAGAGGACATTAGTCCCAAACGCATAAAAGATAGAGATAAAGAGGTCTCATGTGAAAATGAGCAAAAGGCACTGCCTCGAAGCAAGCCACCATCAACCCCAGCAGCCTCATCCCTTGCCGGATGGACGGACGAGGGTTTGACATAAGGAGACGAAATAGTGCTTGGAGAACATCCACCTTCAGCTGGGGTAAGAAAATCCTGGTCTGAATGGTATCCAGTATCATGCCCAGGAAGGAGGCCACCCGTGACGACATGAGTGAGGACTTTGGATAAATGATTACCCACCCGAACCTCCCCAGCGTCGTTACCACCGCATGGGTGTCCAGCTCCGCCTGGTGGAGTGAAGAAGACATAATGAGAAAGTCGTCCAGATAAGGCAAAATGCGAATGCCCTGGGCTCTGAGAAGGTAATCACGCCCGCCAATACCTTGGTGAATACCCTGGACGCCGAAGTGAGCCCGAAGGGGAGAGCCACAACTGGTAGTGCTGTTCGCCTACCGCAAACTTGAGGAACTGCCGGTGTCCCGGGAAGATCGGCACATGAAGGTAAGCGTCCCTGATGTCTATCGAAGCCATAAAGTCCCCCGGACGTAGGGAGTTGACAGCAGAACGCAGAGTCTCCATGCGAAACGTTCTGGTTCTGATGAACCGGTTGAGAATTTTCAAGTCCAAAATGGGTCTTATGGAGCCATCCTTCTTGGGTACCATAAAGAGGTTGGAATAGTAACACTGACCTCTGTCTATGGGGGGAACCGGACAAACGACCCCCATATCCAGAAGGTTTTGCACTGCCAGAAACAGTCCCTGTGCTGCCTGTGGGTCCGTAGAAACCCGTAACCTGAGGAATCTGTGAGGAGGCCAGTCTGCGAACTCCAGCTTATACCCACCTCCAGGATCCATTTGTCTGTAACTTGTTGAGCCCAGCCCAGGGCGAAGAGCCACAGTCATCCCCCCACACGCAAGGGTGAGGGCGCCCCCTCATTGCTAAGCAGGCTTGGCAGTATATTTAGGTTTGGCACCCCAGGAGGACCCGGGTCGGGCACGACCTCTGCCCCTACCCCAGGAATCTCCTCTGAGTATAGCGAAAGATACCCCCCTGCCCGTCCGAGGGCCACGAAAGGAGGGGTTGAAGGAACCTGCTACTTTTTTGCGCTGAGGCAACCTACCCCCCCTTTGCAACAGAGTCTAGGCGATCACCACACAGGCGCAGTCCAGTAAATGGAAGCCCCGTGAGCGCCTTCTTTGCAACGTTGTCGGCCGCCCACTGGCGCAACCAGACCGATCAAGGCTACACATACGGATGGTGTCATCTAAGGCTGATAAGACAAAAGCGCTGAACATCTCACATTGTGTCAGAACTCTAAACCCCGCACCAGAGGGGTCCAATTGGGAACCATCCAGAAGGACCCCGATTAAGGTTCTAGTTGCCACGGCCGTGAGAGCCGAAGCACACACCGGGCGCAAGGCCGAACCCGTACAAGCAAAGGTATGAGAAGCCAGTTGGTCGAGACGTCGGTCCTCACTATCCTTCAAGGTAGTGGAGTCAGGGGAATGCACGACCGACGTATTGGACAATCCCAGAACGGGAACTTCGATCTCAGGGAGTGTAGACCAACGCTTAACCGCATCAACAGGGAAACGATACTTCCTATCCCACCCTTGAGGAATACCTGGAAGCCGGCTGGGCTTTTCCCATTCCCTAAGGATCAGATTGTTAAAGGGCATCTGATCCGAGAACTCCAATCTAGGTGTGGCTGTACAAAAAAACCCCTCCTTTGCGGAGGGGCCTCCGCAGGAGGGGAAATGACAAGCACCTCAAAAATTTGAGTAAGGAGCCTATGGGTATCAACAGTATCCCCACGCTCTGTACCGGCATCAGCGGCAAGGTACTGCAGATCATCGGATAAATCAGAGTCTGAAAACAATTCGCCTTCCTCAATCTGGGAATAAATTGGACCATTCAAAAAGATCACACTCATCAAATTCAAGGGCCGGCAACGCGGGCGCCAAAAGCCGTCTCTTAGCTGGAGCCTTCCTGGCCGCAGAGCTAGCAATCAATCTCTCAATGTTGGCCAGTCTAGTGCAGACATCGGATTGTGACTCCCCGCTAGCGACCACGTCACTTGGGGTCATAACCAGGTGTGGGGGTGTAGGAGATAAGGCCAGCAGGGCTGATCCGGCCACACGGGACCCAGATTGGCGCACAATCGCCTGCTGTGCACATGGTACACAAATCTGCACCTTGTCACCCAAGAGGAATGCCCCACATACCACACACTGCCGGGGTTGTCCCGAAGTGACCCCGAGTTCAGTATCCTGGGAAGCCTCCATATGGTGATTTTAAGGTAGTCGCAATTACCAATGGGAATTACGCTATAAGCTACCCGGGATGCCCCTTAACGTCCGTTAGTGGGAGGATTTTACTAAGGTCAGAAGACTAAGGAACCCCAAATTTGAGCAAGGGCCAGAGGACCGGGAGAAACCCTTAATTTTGGGATGGCCCGCCTGAAAGGCACAAGAAGGGGCCCCATTTAGCAAACAAACATGCATACAGTCAACAATTAGATCACATATATATAATGTAATCAATCCACATGCTGCCAAGGGCACGGCAACGCTCCGCAGCCTAGATTACCGATGAAAGTATATACACAAATATAAATAAATAAATATAAATATTAAGCCCGCGTGGGGCACTCACACCGCCCCTAGGAAGATGGCGGCGTCTCTACCAGCAGGAAGGAGAAGGATGGGGGAGGCGGGCCACAGCGAAGCGCGCCAGGCGCTTGGGCCCGCCCCCTCCGTACGCGGGAATCATCCTGGCCGCGCAACCCAGCCATCAAGGCTGAACGCCGGGCGAGAACGGAGAGGAGGGGCGGGCCGCGCAGAATGCCCGGCCACGCCCCTCCTATGCAGACAACCAATCCCCGGGCCGCGCTCCAGCCAATAGGGCTGTGGAGCCGGCCGTGCAGTAACTGGCCCGCCGCCGCCAAGTGCGCGCGTGCGGGCCGCCATTAATAATGTAACAAAACTGGTACTTAGAAAGAACCAGCGCAACCAATACATGGAGGGATTGTTTCCAGGAGTAAGCAAGCACGTGCTGGCGGGAGCCAGCGCATAGATGTAAAGCACAAGCACATGCACACACACAAAGACAGGAAGAGGGAATAAAATGGAGGTGAAGCTACCCCCCCCCCCCCCCCAAACCAGGAACAGGGAGTAAGGAGGGGGGAAGCCGATAGCTACATTTTGACTATGTAGAGAGGGCTTCAGAATGGACAGGGCATCCCATGTCAGGATCACCCTTTGGTGGGGGATTTGCGGTGGAGCATGGCTCCTAGCAAAAACACACCTCTAAAGGTGCGCCCTACCCTCACCCGGACCATGCAGCCATAGCTGGGAGGCATAATGATAATAATAAAAGGAGTCCGGGTGGAAATAGGAAAATTGGGGGCGGCACCCGGCTTACCTGAAAGGAGAGAGATAGCCATCATCTTGACTGTCGTCGCCTTCTAGCAGAGACTATACTGGGGAATGTGTGGGAGGTCCCACGTATTTATGGACCGGGAGGGGAGGGGCTTCTTTTTTGCCATCTCTGCTAGAAAAGTGCCATCCAGTGGCTATAACCCAGAAGTGATTAATCATTCCTGAAGCAGGGTGTGAGAGATACTTGGAATATAAGAAATGCTTTTTTGTTATTAGGTCATGTTTTAACGGAATGTGCCCGTTCTTTCTCTGTATATTATCTCTCCTCCCTGAGCAGGATGTGCCCAGCTACAAGATTGCAAATCTTTGTTTTCTTAAGACGTGTTGCTTATCTATGTGTCCTGTGTGAGATTTTATTTTGGAAAGGTGGGGGCACCGGCTGTACACTGCAGGGTATAAGATTGTAAGCTTCTCTTCATTAAACTGAACTTGTATGATGAATGCTGTTGTATTCGCTGTCTATCCACGCATCATATGAGTTCCTAGCCTGGATATGCAGAGATTTCTCAGAGGCAGACGCTCAACAGGCAGGGGTGCAGGATACCCCAGGGAATTACCCCAACATAAAGATACACCCAAAGTGTTTAGGAAGCAAAATCTTTGTTGCCCAATGAATTGTTTAAAGTAATCGCAGGGTGAGTGGCTGCAATTTATTACTAGCAAAATTCTACAGTCTAAATTTGAGAAAGCTTTTGCTAGAGGAAGAGGAAAGAAAAAAGGTCTGAAATGTTTCTAGACAGTAATTGTAAGCATTTATAAAAAAACATTCATTATAGTAAGGATTTATTTCAAAAAGTAAACAAAGCACTGAATACATATTTCCAAGTTGTGGTTTTTGTAAACAACACACACAAATAGATGTAAACAGTTTGGTAAGCCACCTCTGCTCACTGTTTTTACCTTGAAATGGTTATGCACCTACAGCCAGAGTTACTAATGCATTTAATCGATTACACACTTGGGGTGTACATTTGTTTAAATAACAAAATCAACAACTTCACACTTTTTAATAGAAACATCTATACAAATTCTGAAATGTGTTGCGTTGAGCGCTGGAAATGGATACTGGAAACAAGGTGTAGGTACTGGTGGTAGGTGCTGCAACCTAAAGTATAAGGGACCGTTTCCTTATAAAATTTAGTTGTGTATAAGAAGGATGGAGAAAAAATTCTGTTGGTGCACGGTGGCGCCTTTATAAATTAATCTCCTGTTTAAAGTTGCGCTCCCTAGTGAGATGTGTCACAGGTAAGTTACCCAAATTATAATAATTTGGGTAACTTACCTGTGACACATCTCACTAGGGAGCGCAACCATTTAAACAGGAGATTAATTTCTAAAGGCGCCACCGTGCACCAACAGAATTCTTTCTCCATCCTTCTTATACACATCTATACAAATTGGGTGATCATGCATCATCGTTGGACCACCACTGGCTTCTATTGTTTGCTTGTATTGTCTAAACAACATAATGACAATCCCTCTAAACAAATTAGAATGGTCCTGCACAGCTTAAAGGGCAATTCCACTTTCCATATTTGTGTGCCAAAATGAGGTCCTCAAATTGCTGAGCTTATCTGTCTTTTTTTTTTTTTTTTGTTTATTTTGTTTATGTTAGCAACCATACACATACTGGTGTGTTTGGTGTACCTGGTAAAGCCTTCCTCACGCTGGCTTGCTAATCATTAAAATGGGCTCAGGCAGAGCTGACTTTCCACATTCCTGAGCTCACTGGTTTAACCACACCTGCTGTAATTCAGCCTCTTCAGATTGGAGAATGTTACAGTAGCTAACGGGTTACTGGCAGCATTCATAACTGGGGAGGTCATTAAAAGAGCACTATTGCGAAATTGTGTAATATTAAAAACCCATATAAACCCATTGTCTAATGAGAGGGGGACTCGCTTATAAACCCAAACTGAATAAAACTCCCACCAATTTTGTGGTTTTCTTCTCCTGGTAGGAATAAAATCCAGGGGTGACAGGTTTAGTGTATCAGGGGTGACAGAACCTGTCACCCGATTGCTTATTCCTTTCATTAATAAAAAAAAAACCTAGCTGGATATTTCTTGATGCCGGGTGTATAAGTGACCCCTCCTCCCGCCATCCAGCATATTTATATGGATCTTTATTATTGGCCCATTTTTTTGCGATAGTGCTCCTTTAATGCTGCTGTAGACAAAGCTGCTGATGAGCTCACTTGGTACAGTGGAATGATTCTGGATTTGTAGGCAAAAGCCATACTAAAAAGGGCTTTACTCAAGGCCAGGAAAGCCGCTCCCACTTTAGCATTACAGAGCCACAGGAATATCTTGGAAATCTATAAGTAAATTAGCAGTCTGGATCTAAATACACATGTTTATTTTACATTGTCAAAGAGGAAAACAATAAGGCAGAACACCCAAAACCTGCCAAAAGCAGGTATATAGCACTGTCCCCTGCTTTTCTGAAATGCATACAAGAGTAAAGTGGATAAAGCTTTTCAAAAGAGATCAAATACCCAATCAAGTGCAGAAATTGTTTTTCTAACATTCCAATACCCGATATGGTGCCCAATATTGGGGAAATCAAATTGATAATTGTATGTAAAAAGATCAATAAATCTATAACCCATTTGTAATCCACCTCCTCTATTCCCTTACCCCCATTGCTAATCTCAATTTGGAGTGTTAAACAGAATATACTCAGATGGTGACCGTATGCATAATTTAACGCCGGTATTCTAATTAAACCTTCAGAAACAAGAGGCTGCTGTTCATGTTGTATGCGAAATTCTAGTTACCAATCATATCAGCAATAGTTAATGAAGAATGTTTTCAGACAACCCCACAGAGCATTCACACCCCCTGGCAGCATCCCTCCAGTGCCTGAGTACTGCTGTGCCAGGCCTATCTGAATGGCTGTCACAGGCACCAGAGGGTAGCAACTAAGGGCATGCCAGACATTCCCCCTTTAATGATTTTTTTAATGCCGCTCATTGATATGGACGGCATAGAAAGCAGATTGCAGGAGAGTCCACACATGCACACCGGGTATCGCCAGCAAGGTAAGAATTCTTGGCTTGAGGGTTACATCCAGTGGGCCATCCCAAATAGGGATACCACCCAGAAGAGGACCAAAACCCAGAAGGGTGAAACACATTCTGTATGCAACATATACTCAATCAAATGGAATCACATACTTTATAATGTGCCCAATGTTTTTCAATTATCCTTTGAATACAATTTTAAATGCAATGTTCTAGAAGTTATGAAAGACACATCCTAAAAATCAATGGCTTAAAGCAGCTCTAAAGCTGCACTGCCTGGCACTGGAGCAACCACTGGTGTGTCCAAGACCTTAGGGACTTTCGTTTCATTCTTTCTTGGGCATTTTTAGTTTTTGTGTTACACTCAGTGGGACATCCCAAATGTAGATGGCCCCTGGAGGAGAAGCAAAATCCTGGAGGGTGAAGATCCTGGGTTTTGTTCCCCTTAACACACACTATATATATATATATGTATAACATATGATTCTGTACACAAAAATACTCAAATGGAATCACATAATTAATAACATGCCCAGTGTTTTTCAGTTATCATTTAAATACATTTTAAAATGCAGACTATTCGTCCACTGTGCTAGAAAGACACGCTTCAAAAAACATTGGCTTAAAAGATCCTAAAAGAACAACTGTGCTACCAATGTAGTTTCCTTGTCAAACATGTTGCTTAGTGAAGTCTTCAGCCTGTGTTACCCCCGTGTTGAATTACAAAAGGAGTGCTACCATGAAATAAAGAATGCTAATTGTCTGCCGAAAACGCTGACAAACCCCCATCAGTACTCAACCAGCCATTGACCTAGAGCCAGGTGTGCTCATTTGGAGTCAGAAACCAGCAGCCTATACAGTTCTTCCAGGTCAGGTGTACAATACTTCATCGAAAGGTTCCCTTAAACAAATCACCTTCGTCAGATCCAAGATTTCCATTTGTGGAGCACATAAGGCAGTGTGTTTGTGACATTTCCATTGAGACTATACTCCTAAAAGGACCGACTTGATATACAATATTGTGGTCTCATTTGACAGCATTGTAATGTGTTCATTGCCCGGTAGCTCAACTAAAGACACAGCAGGTTTCTGCCTATCTACCCACTTCTGGCACTGTAAGGCACTTTCTAAATTCACTGTTCCGTCTCCAGGACCATATATTATGTTTGGATCCTTGTCAGGAAAAGTATCATACTGAAATGAATCAGGGGTGTCTATTCCAGAGCCATAAAGACAGTGGACAGGAACTCCAGGTGGCGTAAGGGACGCTATGAGCCCTTCGGTCTCTTTTCTCATGATCCAACCCTCTGAAAACCCAATGTCATTGTAAAACTTTTGATAATCCAGTACAGTGTAGTTTGAATGGGGAGTTTTCACAAAAATTTTGTCTGGGGACCACGCATTTCTGTATGGGAGAAGCCAGCTGGTGGAAACGGCCGATCGCTGCTGGTCACGTATACGTAATGAGCTAATTACTGGAATCCGGTTATTATCTCCTGTGATAAGAAAAAAAAAGTATGAAAACATTACCAAGTGTATTGAAGATGCACATTCAAATACATGAAAGGAAAACAATGTGTCTGATAAGTCCCAAGTGCCAACCCACTTCCTCATTTACTGAATTGGGAGCTGTTCCACAATCAAAATGATCAGTGTCATGTAAAATATCTAGTGAAGTCCACCTTTGGTTGTATTTTTGGGTGTGAACTAAAGCTTAAATCTAGGTTTTTTTTTTTTTTTTTTTTTTTTTTTTTTTTTAACTTCTACACACAAAGAAAAAGACAGCACCTTGTGGGCTAAAGAATTTGCTAGCTCATAGGGTGCCGTTTCCCCAACTTTTCCCAAAAAAGATCTTTACCTCATTGGTAAAAATGTCAACTTGCTTCACCGACCTTCAGCATGACCCAGATGACCCCTAATGGGAGTTTTAAATGGCTTATCGTCGGTTATTATTCACCGTTCTGCTTGAAACTATAATTTTCCTTATTTAAAGCTTAAATGTATTTCCATTAAAATATTGTAGATTTTCTGCTATTCTATTCCCACATTCTTTACAAAGATGTGGGTTTTTAGCTCAACATGTATATAATTGGGATATAAAGAAAAAAATAACAGAGCAATGGGGTTTTGGCTCAATAAAATAATAGGATCGGAAAGCTATTGCACTCACATTCAGGGTAACTAGTATTTTGCATATATTGTTACATAGGCTCATTTGATGACAATGCTCTCTAAACACACACACACATACAGCTTGTGGGGTAACCCAATCCTCAGGCAATGTATTCCCACTTTAGATTTTCCACCTTTCAGTGCTGCCATGCCAAACACCACTTTTTCAGCGCGCACACCAGCCAATTTCGCATGCACGTTTGACGCTTTACATCTTCTACCTACACACATTTTATTTTTTCATTTCCAACTAGTATTAATTTAAAGAGGCAGCAACCCTAAAACATCAATTAATGGCACCTATGGATAGATGACCCACGTGAACAGTTCAGGCCCACATTTATGTGAATGGTGATCGTTACTTTGAAAACCAACCTATTATGTCAATTTTGGCTGTCCAGCTATAGCGTGCATGTGCTGGGAGCTGGTGTGCATGGGCACATGCAGGGGGCCTGTGACTTTTTAATTCTCATGTGCCAGTGGCTTTGATTATATATATATTTTTATTATATTAGAGCCCCTTTCGTGACAAAAAAATTTCGTCCATTTTTTCCCCCCCTTGTTGGATTAAGCAGAGTTTTGTGTGATTTTTTGTTTTCATTTGGTAGCAAGGCCTCCAAAACAACGTCTCGGAATCAGCCCTTATATGCTAAATACAAGTTACACTAAGCCCTCATTCACACCTGTCAGGTATCGCATTGGGTTTGTGAGTTGTGGCAGCTGCTGCGATACCGCAAAAAAACCCCTATCAAACTCTGGTGTAGGGGATTCAATAAACAGGATGGCAAGGCCAGGCAGACGCGGACGCCAACAAAAGCAGACAGGTGTGAATGTAGCCTAAATTTTATAGCAATAGTTTTTGAATACAGATCTTAAATTGGTGCAAAACATATTGCTCTATGGCATATTTTCTTTACATCACAAATTTGTGCATGCAGAGCTAGAAAACTTGCACTATTGCTATGGAAAACCCTTAGTGCCAATGACAGGCCGAAAGGCAGAGCCACAAAATGAAAATGTAGGCCATCTACTGCAAACTGCAGATACTTCTGATGACCTCTATATCCACTGTGGTCATAAAATCTCCCGGCTGGAGTGACATCACTGTGGATTTTAGCATTTCTATGCGAAATCTCTTCAGAAGGACGAACCTGTTGAGGCCCTTGAGATCTAATATTGGGCGTACCAATTTTTCCTTCTTGGGAATTATGAATAAATTGGAGTAAAACCCCTGACCTCTAAGGAAGTAACAGGAGAGACTACTGACATGATGGGGCCCATATAAACAGATCGTCTAAGTAAGGGATTATATGTATACCCTGACTTCTGACTAACATGAAACCTGCCAACACTCCTATAGACAGACCGGAGGGTAGCGCCACAAACTGAACATGTAGGCCACTTACTGCAATGTAGGTACACATCCTTATATATACACTGCGGTTATAAAATCTCCTGGCTGGAGTAACATCACTGTGGACCAAACTACTCCAAACGGCGAGATACTGCAGGCGAGATACTCATTGCTTCTGCTTTCGGCGGATTTTAGGATACCCTTGACCAAAAGAACCTCAGAGGTCTGACTCCTAATTCAATCTTGTATTCCTGTATTCAAAGATCTATTACATGGAGTCTCCAAAAAGGAGAGCAAAATGCAGAAGCCTCACCCCCCCCCTGCAAGGGTGGGAGTGTCCCTGCATGCCTGAGCAGGCATTGAAGGGGGTTTGGCTCTATCCTGCCAGACACCTCTTGCCCTGTTTTGGGACTTATACCTCTACCCCCATGAAAAGGCTGAGGATTAGAGGCCCTGTGGAAAGCAGTATTCAACTTCTGTGGCAGATTAGTAGTTTTACCACCAGTAACCTCCTTTACCATGTCAACCAAGCACTCAAACAGACGCCCCCCCCCCTTTAAAGGGGAGTACCATCAGATTCTTTTTAGAGGCCGTGTCAGCTGACCACTGCTTTAGCCATAAAGCACACCTTAAAAGCTCCAAGAGCATCAATTGCCCCCGCACCTTTTTCCCCCCCACTAGGGAAAAAGGATTTTTGCACATTGCATTTTTCTTGTTGGCAACCAGGTCTATTTAAAGATGATCCCAAACTCTCATGATCAGGTTGAAATGTCCTGATACAGACACCATTCTGTCTGGTGTATTCTTCCTTGACCTAGGGTGTCTGCCAGAGTTTTCAGGGTTCCCTTCAGATGAACTGATATCAGGGACCGGATCTGACCTTTTAAAGGAATCAATAGGTTTAATGTTAGTGCCATTAGTCCTTTGGATCTTGTTACCCCTTGATGGTTTTAGGTAGGCTACTGTTGTTGCATTATCTGCCCTTACCTGCAGCTCTTTTCCCAGAATTTTATTCTGGAAGTGATTCAATACGATAGTCACTGCCAGAAGATCCCTGAATTTTGAGGACTTTTTTGCAATTTCTTTGGGCCCCTTTCCTGAACTTGAAGAGTTTCTAGGTTAGCCCCCCAGCCCCAGCTGCTTATATCTGTGGTTACCACTACTGGATTAGTCTGTCTCCATTCCTTCCCTCCTATTAGGTTTATTAGATTTGTCTAGAGGTCTCTGACTGGGGGATTTAGCTGCACTAACTGGTGTAGTGATTTTTGACTTTCGTCCCATTTCGCTAGAAGGAATTCCTGCAGAATGCAACTGGGCCCAATGAACTGCTGTAATGGCTGAGATCCTTAGACCTAGCACCATTATAATTAATGTTAAGGATACTCTAGGATCTTTTACCAGTATTAACACTCCCATCACTACTCTTTGTGACTTTTCTTTTGAAAGAAACAGATTCTCCTGGGCGCTGTCTAATAGGAACCCCAGAATTTGCACTGCTGGCAAGGAACTAGACTGGATTTTTCCAAAGTTTATCAGACATCCCAGACCCCTTTAGGACCTTTAGTGTCTTTTTCAAATCTGCTAACAAAGTCTCCCCTGAAACCTTTAAGATCAAGATCGTCCAGACATGGAACCACTTTGATCCCCATTTGTCTGGGACAAACCATGGTCTCTGCTAGTATCTTTGTAAAGACAAGGAAAACCCAAATGGGAATGCTCGGTACTGGAGATAGAAATCTCCCGGTCTAGCTGTACTGCAATCTAAATATGTGAGCTTCCAGGATTTAAATGTGGGGGTACGCATCTTGTAGATCCAAATTGACCATCAGAGCATCCCAGAACAGGATTTGCCGTACAGAATAGCTTGATTCCATTCTGAACTTTTTGTGTCTAATGAATCTGTTCAAACTCAGAATCAACTTCATTAGCAGAAAAAACACAAGACTAATATTCCTCCTGGATTAGTGTTTGGTAGAATACTTCTATCAAATTTTTTCCCCCGTAGCCCTGAGGGAAAAGGTCTCCCGCTTCTTGGGGTTCCTTGGTCACTAAAAAGGAAAATGGGAGTAGTAAAGAATTCTAACGATACCTTTTTTTTTCTAGTGTTTGCAACAAAAACTGGTTTTGGGTATTTTCTATCCAAGCCGAGTCTACCCCCAAGGAGTACTTGCTTTAGGGTCTATGCTGTACCCAGCGTTTCTTTGAGCTTGTTTTTGTTTAGACTGGGTCAGACTAGTAAGCGGACCGTAAAAAATAGGCTTTTTTCCTAACAGGAAATTTCTTTCCCGACCGATTTTTAGAACTACTTTCCAGGTCTTTAGCCAATTGTTCAATAAACACAGGCAATTACTGAGGCTTAGCAGAAGCTCTGATGAGTTCCTGACAGGCATGGGCTAAAAGCCTATATCTCTATATTCTATTGAAAACGTATCAATAAAGGCCCTAACATTTGGGTGACTACCCATTTCTCAGGACCACATCAGAAACTGGTCTAAACTGAATATAACAGAATCTCTCTTAGAATTTGCTCTCCCTGCATTGTCCCATAGCATCAAAACTCAAATCTGAGGTCTTCGACGTCTGAATTACAGGATGCCGACCTTAGGACACTTACTCCAGTTGTTACATGATTGGATCTTTAACCCTTTAAGTGCCAGCCTACCTGGAGTTTTTGTTACGCTTTGTTGCCAGACCATTTTTCAATATTTTGCACTATGCATGTTCAACTGTGATTTTTGAAGTGCTTTCCAGGGATTTCCGAGGAAAATTATATAATTGTTTTTTTCAGCAGAGTCTGGGCTTTAACATAAAATGTCTTGTTTGTCATTTGTCAAGCGTATTCTTAATATTTTGGGGTGAAATATGTGAAAAATAATAAAAAAAAAATCTATTTTTTACAATTTGTAGTGTTTTTTTGTAATAAAAAATGTAAGTTTGTCAATAAAATCTTATTGCGTGTGAATTCCCAATTTCTCCCGGTTACAACGGTACCACATATGTATTGGTAGACACCCTTTCCTGCCCAGGAGACTCCCCCAAACTGAAACAGCACTTTAAGAGATTTTTAGATAAAATACAGCTATGCTAAGCGCTATGTGCACCTTGCATTTTTTTTAATAAAAACAACCCTTTACATTTGAAATACCCCCCACAAACTATATATTCTCTGGAAATACACACTTCAAGCTTTCTAGGCGTACCAGGCTTGTTGATGTTGCCACAGTTTTCTGGAAGTTCTCCCTCAATGTATTCTTTGGTTACACAGAGCTTCCCTAAAAAAGGATAAAATAAAAAGCAGGATCAAAGCCACATTTTTCTAAAAAAAGCTATACGCAAACAAGAAAAAACAAGTTAATCTGAAAAAGCAACATCCCCTGAAACGAACGATACCCAACATGCATAGCTACTGTCAAAAGAAGAGTTGCCAAACACCAAAAAGTAAAGCATGTGCACAATGGTAATTTTGCTTGAAAATTTCAGCTCTGCAGACAAAGTGTGCACCTTGCGATTTTTCTACCAAAACAACCCTTTACATTTGAATACCCCCCACAAACCATACATTCCTTGAAAGTACACATGATAAGCTTTCTAAGCGTACCCAGCATGTTGTAGTGGGCCCATCTTTCTGAAAGTAATCCCTCAAAGAATTCTTTGGTCGCACAGGGTTCCCTTAAAAAAATGTATAATAAAGCAGAATAAAAAAATGAGTTTTCCTAAAATATCAATATGCAAACAAGAAAAAACAAGCTAAATCTAAAAGTGCAAGGTCCCCCAAGCAGAACGATACCCAACATGCATAGGTACTTTAACCCTTTTAACTGCCAGCCTACTTGAGATTTTGTCACCCTCTCTTGACAGGTCATTTTTAACCATTTTGCGCTATGCTTAACTGTGATTTTTGCAGGAATTTCCAGGAAAATGATATATTTTATTTTTGCGGCAGAGTTTAGGCTTTAACATGAAATGTCTTGTTTGTAATTTTTTTACTGTTTTTTAAAATATTTTTGAGTAAATTAAACAAAAAAAATATTTTTTTTAGAAAATTGTCTCCTTTATTTCAAATAAAATTTTTTTTTTTTTAAAGAAAACCATATTGCATGTGAAAGCCCCATTTCTCCCGATTACAACGGTACCACATATGTATCGGTAGTCCCCCGTTACTGTTCAGAAGACCCCCCCAAACCGAAAAGAACACTTTATAACATGTAAAAATAAAATACAACTACAATCCACACTATAAAGGGTTAAATCAAGAAAAAAATTGGCATGGGGTTCCCCTTCCAAGGGGGGGGGGGGTAATCCCCATTTTTTTTTTTATTTTAAGGGTTCAAAACCCTTAAAAATTCCCATAAAAATGACACGGGGTCCCCCCTACCCAGCATAACCAGCCCGGGGATCAGCTATGCAGAGTTTGTAGAACAGGGCGCAGGGGCCAGCTTTGGTGACCCCCGCCCTGCCAAGTACAAGCCCGCCTAAATCAGCCCGGGCAGGTGACTTGACAGCCCCCAGCCTTGTGAACTGGTATAGGGGTTTCATGGACTCCTTACAAGTTAACAATGGGTTAAAGTGGACCAACACCCAGGGCTGATTGGCCCGGGAATCTATAAGATTCCCAGACCGTTCTATTCCCTCCCCCCGGGGCATCCAAAATCGGGATGGCCCTCTGTGTGAACCCCCCCGGAACACCCGCTATCACTTACCTGAATCCCGGTCCTACGGCGCATGCGCGGGCCGCATCCCCGCTATCCCTCTAGCAGGGCACGTGCCCGCGCTGGCTATTTATGAATGGCCGGCGCGGGCACGCTCCCTGTTAGAGGGAAGTGGGGGATGCGGTCTCCAGCACGCTCAGAGTGGCTGAGCTTAGACGTCTCTTAGACGTCCATAACTCAGCCGCTCTGAGCGCACTGATTGGAAGAGCGGCCGCGCATGCACCATAGGATCGGGGTGAGATGAGTTATTGTGGGCGATCGGGGGGTTTCACAGAGCGGGGCATGAGGGAAAGGACCAATACCCAGGATAGTCAAAATCCTGGGTGTTGGTCCACTTTAAATGTAAAAAATGTAAAAAAAAAAACAAACACCACACCACAAAATGCTGGAAGCATTTTATACCTGCTGTGTAACAGGACATAAGCGGTTAATTTAAAAAAAAAATTGACATAGGGTCCCCTCTCTCAGGGGGGGCGGGGACCCCCATTTTTTGGGAATTAAAAACCCTTAAAAATCCCCCCCCCCAAAAAAAAATGACGTAGGGTCCCCCCTACCCAGCATTACCGACCCGGGCCAGCTATGGGGGCTTGTAGAACAGGGCGCAGGGGCCAGCGTTGGTGGCCCCTGGCCCTGCAGGCTACTAGCCCACATAGCCACTAAGTGGCCCAGGCCCTTCTGCCCCCCCCCTGGCCATTGGGGAGGCAGGAAATGGGGGGGCTGGGGGTTAATGACCCAGAGCCTTGTGAACTGGTATAAGGGGTCTCATGGACCCCTTACCAGTTCACAAAGGGTTTAACTGTTCAAAAAAAAAAAAAAAAAACACCAGACAAAAGTATTTTATTAAAAAAAAACATTTTTTTTTACTGTACTTACCTCTGATTGTAAGCTCTCGTCCCTTGCCGCTCTGCTGACAGATGCCGGTGATCGGCATCCAGAGAAGGGGGAGGCAGGAGATCAGAGGATCTCCTGCCACCTCCTTCCCCGGGCACCGATCACCGGCATCTGAGAAGGCTGAAGCCGGAGATCAAGGCCGGGATGACGTCATCAGGGGCGGGGCTTAGCGGCAAGATGGCGGCTGCCATCGAGGAGGAAAGGGGAGAGCCTCCCTGCCGAAGCGGGGGGGGGGGGGGGGTCGAGGGGGCCTATTCCGGGGGCTCTCCTTGAGCCATCCGAGCCCCCACGGGGGATCGGATGGCACCAAATTAAAGAGGAGACCCGGCCGGATCCAACGAGGGGTCAGGTGAGTATTTTTTTTTTTGCCCGCTAGCAGGGGTAAATGCCAGGCACGTGAATTTTACGTGGCTGGCACTTAAGTGGAGGAGAAGCAACCACGTAAATTTTACGTGGCTGGCATTTAAAGGGTTTAAGGGGTTCTCTCTTTTCAGGGTTGCCCCATTCAGTTTAAACTGCATGTTTTATACTGCATGTATTGGAAGAACTTTTTCAGATTTCTTAAAAAAGTACTTCCCTGTACATCTCCACCTGCTGAGACAGGGTAGTTTCTTCCTGCTGGCTTACCCCGGTCTACTAATATGTTGTAATAATAATTCTAAATCCTCCGAAAGAGAATGGAATCCCTCATGTTCCCTCTCTCCTCCCTCCCCTTTCTCCTTTATTGAATCATAGGAGGAACCTGGATCCGAATTAATTTGGATAGGGGCAATGGGTTCCAGTGTTCAAATCAGCTAGTGAGCCCCCCTGATTTTAGCTTACTCTCTATAGAGGACATGACAATAGGTGCCAAGCGAGAGACCATGGGTTACATACCCTGTGTGGGTGGGGGTGGAGGGAGCCCGGGGCGGCCGCCTGGCATCATACTGAGAATTTCTTTAAGTATAGCAGTATCTCAGTATCTCCGTTTTCTCGCACCCCATGCACAGAGCCAATTTCCAAGTATCCGAAGCGTGGCCTACAGCCAGCGCTTGGACTTCTTGACAGTTTTGACATGATTTTTAGATTCAATTCTCTCTAAAAAATGAATAGAGAGCACGTCTTAAATAGGCTAATATAACATACTATACACAAATCTATACACAAATCTATACACACACACACACACACACATAGATACATGCATGCATACCATAAGTACAGACACGCATATACACATATGTATCCTATACAATCCCTATACACATATCGCTCACATTATAATAGAGTTTTAATAGTGTAATCAGCGGTCCTACCGCGTGCTGGCTTCTCTGCAGCACCTGTCCACGCTCACCGCCAGGGATCTGTGGGGATTCTGGCTCCTCAGCACCTGCCGCCGCTGTCCCTGCTGTCAACAGACCCCGATCGCAACTCACGCCAGATAGGTTAACCACACTGGTTTGATCTTCCGGTTTCCGGCTTCCTGCCGAAGACCGGAAGTGACATCACCAACACACCTCCGAAATTCAAAATTTGGGAGGGAAGGTCTTTCTAAAATAGCGAACTGCAAATCCCTTTTTGCAATGCTGCAACCATTCATCAGGGATTACTTCCAGTACACTACTCAACCTACCGTACCTACTCCCACTGGGAAAAGGATTTTTAAAGTGAAAATGCACTACTGGTGCTTTTTCAAAGACTATAAGGGATATAGCCCCATATAGCTGAAGAAGGGACTGTGTCTCGAAAAGCCTTGAGCGATCACATATACCTGGTAATATATTGTGCTGCATATGTCATTGTTGCTTTGAGCGCTTATGCATTATTGGGGAACGCTTTGCTCTGTTTGTCATATATTGAACATTGCCTGCATGCCATATTTTGCTGCACATAGGTGAATGTGCCTATTACCTATCTAATTTATGTAAATATATTTACTGTTTGATCAAATGAATGATGCTGTTATCCAGCATTATGAATGAATATCCGCTTTTTATATTGTGCCTACGATACTAGATGTACTGATCGTTTCACATGCAGTTAGCTGTATGCACAGCCAGATGGCAGCATAGTACTATGTTTCTTGTTATAACTACATTTTGGTGAGCATAGTGTGTTTATTGTGACACTGGCTTCATATTTAGCAAGGAGAAGTTATCCTTTGCTCATCTGCACTGTACACATTTGATTTGACACACCATATGCCTCCTGATCTGTAGTTTACTGTTTGATATCTTTGTTGCACATATTACTTTGTGAGATCAGACTATTATTTTTTTATTGTGATTTGCAGTCTGTTCCTCATATGCGTTCAATGTGTTATATAAGTTTAATAGTGTATTCTCAAATATATATCGTTATTTCACTGAAAACATTGTGTTTGGTGTGCATTACTCCAAAACCCTTTTTTCTATGACTTATTGACCAGGTGGGTATACTGGTCGGAGTTATTGCACCCACAGAAGCCTTACAGGCATTTATTTATCCATATTACCTTAAAGGTGTGTTAGACCTAAACATATTTAAATTGCCCCACCATGGGAGCCAGGGCAGAGGGGACCTTTGCAGCAGATCGTGATCCTTGGTTGCAGATAATACAATTCTGTGAAACTCACCTGTAGAATTGTTTTTGAGTATATACAGTCCAGGTCATCCTATTGATGACATGTGGGTATTCCGCCCCCAGGGGGCGCTTGACTGCAAGATCAAAAAGCTGTCGCTCCTCCCGGCCCCCTATAAAGGCAGGTGTCCCTCTATCATTCCTCAGTGGTTAAAAAGCAGTAAAAGAGGGAGGCCAAGAAACCATGTTACTTCACATAGCTTCAGCTTGTACTCTCTCAAAAAAAAAAAAAAAAAACTTAAAAGGACAAGTAGTTCAAGAATAAAAGATGGTAATCACCATAACAGGCAAGGCATAACAAGAGATAATGAACAAGGGTGGGGTGGGACGACCTGGACTGGATATACTCAAAATCAATTTTACAGGTGAGTTTCACAGAATTGTATTTTTCCCTATATCCAGTCCAGGTCGACCCACTGACGACATGCGGGACATCCAAAAGCAGTGTCCATTAGGGCGGGATCCCCAGAGCGGAACAGCATGTAGTTCATTTCACTACCACCTGAAGCACCTTTCGGCCAAAGCCCGCATCAGCTGAGGCCCTAACATCAACCTTTGTAAAGGTATGAACTGAAGACCAAGTGGCGGCCTTACAAACCTGTTCCACAGATGCCTGGTGCTGAAAAGCCCAGGAGGCACCAAAAGCTCTAGTAGAATGAGCTGTAATATGAAAAGGGGGTTCCTTCCCCTTGGCAGAATATGCTTGCACCACCGCCTGTCTGATCCACTTACCGAGAGTGGGCTTGGCCGGAGGCAAACCCTTCCTAGAGCCCTCTGTTAGGACAAAGACACAGCGCGTGAAAGGTCTTGTTGCTGAGAGACCATTCCCCCAGGTGTGAGGCACTCCTACTCAGGAAGTCAGCCTCCTGATTTTCTACCCCGGGAAAGTAAACCGCAGAGATGCAGGGAACATTCTCCTCTGCCCAAATCAGAATCTGGGTCACCTCTTGGAGAGCTCGTTTGCTCCGAGTCCCGTCCTGGTGATTGATGTAGGCGACAGCCGTCTGATTGTCCGAGCGAACCTTGATCGCACAACCCCTTAAATGGGGAGTCAAACAAAGAAGCACCAACCGGATTGCTCTCTGCTCCAAGAGATTTATGGGTAAGCAGTTCTCCTGCGGACCCCACTGACCCTGGATCTTCTGAGACTGCCAAACGCCTGCCCAGCCGGTCAGACTGGCATCCATGGTAACTATCTCCCAACAGAAAGGACTTGCCTACCAACAGGTTCCTGGAGTCCAACCACAAGAGGGACTGCCTGGCCGGGGGGGGGGGGGGGGGGGGGAAGACAGTGAAAATTCCTGTTCCAGCGACTCCAGCATCCGGTCCCAGCCGGTCAACAGGTTCAACTGAAGAGATCTCATATGAAATTGGGCGAAGGGCACTGCTTCGAAGCATGACACCATTAGGCCCACCAGTCTCATCCCCAGACTGATCGATGGCCGTTGACAAGACAGCAAGGCCTGCACCTGCGTCTGGAGGCCCAAAACCTTCTGCTGTGGCACAAAGACCTTGATCTGAGAGGTGTCTATCGTCAATCCCAGGAAGGACTTCACTGTTGAGGGAGTGATAGAAGACTTTGGGTAATTGACTACCCAGCCGAAGGCCTCGAGTGGACAACACCGTCCAGGTATCGCTCTTTGCCTGCTGAAGAGACTGGGCTGCCATCAGCAAGTCGTCCAGATAGGGCAGCACACGAATGCCCTGGTTCCTCAGGATAGCCATGATGCCCGCCAGCACCTTGGTGAAGACGCGGGGCGCTGAGGAAATCCCGAAAGGCAGAGCCACAAATTGGTAATGCTGGTCCTCCAGAGCAAACCTCAGGAACTTCTGATGTCCCAGGAAAATTCGGATGTGCAGATGAGCATCCCTGATGTCCACCGTGGTCACGAAGTCGCCGGGCCGAAGCAAGCTCACCGCCGACCATAAGGTTTCCATGCGGAAATGTCTGACTCTTACAAACCTGTTGAGACCCTTCAGGTCCAGGATTGGTCTTAACGTTCCGTCCTTCTTGGGAACCGTGAACAGATTGGAGTAAAAACCTTGATCCTGTTCCCGAAGAGGTACAGGACCAATCACGCCTAACCGCAGGAGGTGTTGCACGGCCATTCTCAACCCCTGTGCCTTCAATGGGTTTGGGGATATCCTAGACCGAAGAAATCTTGTGGGCGACCTGACTGTCAGCTCTATTTTGTAACCGAGGCCACCACCTCCTGAATCAACCGATCCGAGACGTGCTGTATCCAGATATGAGCAAATAGCAAAAGCCGTCCCCCCACCCAGATGGGTGAGGGCACCTCCTCATGCCCGAGGGGACTTGGCAGGGGGCTTGGACTTGGCTCCCCAAGCGAGATTGGGTCAGCCGCGGGACCTACCTCTACCACAGGTATCTCTGCGGCCACCTGAAAATGAAGAGCCTCTTCCTCCTCGAAAGGAGCGATAGGCAGATGAGCTCCGAAAAGGGCCAAGTAGGCTTCAGTCTATGTGGGAGTCCACCATCCTTGACCAGGAGGTCCAGATGCTCCCCGAACAACCTGTGCCCCACGAAGGGAATACTAGTAAGCGACTTTTTGGCCGCGGCATCAGCCGACCATTGCCGCAACCAGAGCGAGCGGCAAAGTGCAATAAGCAGGGCAGATATCCTGGCACCAAGCTGGACACCATCGTCCATGGCAGAGACAACAAAGGCAATGAAATCCACGCAAGTCTTGGGGTCCTTATACTCCTCCGCCCACTTGCGAGTCTTAGCGCTATCCACAAGGCGTCTCACCTTCCTTCTCATGGCCATAGAGACAATAGCCGCAGCACACACAGGGCGAAACAAGGCCCCGGCAAAGGTGAAGGCATGACAGACCTGTTGATCCATGTGCTTATCAGCTGGATCGCGTAAGGAAGCGGTATCAGGTGAAGGCATAATAGTTGTGTTGGACAACCCCGACACATGGGAATCCACTTCAGGAGGACGCGACCAGCTCCTCAGGGAAAGGATACCGCCTATCCAGGCCCTTAGGCACAGACGGTAGCTTGTTAGGCCTTTCCCACTCAAAAATCATATTAGAAATTCTGCTCTGGAAAGACTCGCCTCTGTCTTTCAGGCCTAAACAAATCACCCTGCTTCCTCTTAGCCACTCTGGGAGTTACAATGTGTAAAGTCTCAGAAACTGAGGCAAGCAACTTCTCCGTGTCATCATCAGGGAGCCACGCATCCTCATCCGAGGAAGACCCAGACAAACTATCATCACCAGCAGAATAATCTGCCGTGGAGCGGGAATCATCTGGCAACTCACCTTCCTCCACAGAACCCAGATCATCAAAAGTATGTAGTAAACTGGCTCGATATGCCGCCTCTTACTCGTGGCCTTCCTAGGAACCGTACGCGAGATCTGTCTCTCAAGACTGGCCACCCTATGCGCCAAATCAACCTGGGACCCCCGGCTGGCTTCCCCCTCACTGAGGGCCAAGTGCAGCAGCAGAGGTTCTGGCGAGGCTGCAGGCAAGGAAGGGCTAGGGGCAGTTACGCCCGCCCGGTCATGGTCCAAAAAGATACTCTTGGCGCAAGTGGTACAAACCGTGCTGAATCCGCCCAGAGGACTTGCACTGCACAAGGGACAGAGCGTCCAGATGGGGCCCCCAGCTCACTATCCCCAGATGCCCCCCTGCGGCGCGAAAAGAGCGCCCGCCCATCAGGAAAAAACGAGGACCGCGGCAGTGACATGGCCACGCAACAAGTTCACAATGGCCGCCAGCAAGGCAGGGCGGCCCGGCCCTGGGCACCACACCACGCACAACCGCGCACAGTACTCCACCCACCTCTTGTCACAGAGAAAGCTGTGTGAGCGGCCTACACCGCCCCCCCTCACAGCGTATGTGATAGCAAGATGGAGGGGAGAGAGAGAGAGAGAGAGAGAGGCAGCCCGAGAGGAACCGCGGGGGAGTGAGGGAGGTAAGTATGAAGCTCAAAGAGCAGCCAGTACAGTGCACAGAAGCAATGCAGCACACACAATAAAGCTTGTGGAATGGGGAGGGGTATAGGGCCAAACTAGCCTACCAGTGTGGTTCCCCCAAACAGGCTCACCATCAGCCTATGGCCGGCTACCCATTAAGCAGGGTCTGCGGCCCAGAACGCCGACCGCGGCGTTCTCCCTAACGTCAAAGTCCCGAGTCAGCCACGGCTGGGAGGCAAGAGTGGGTCTCACGGGATCAGTGGTAATAGGGTCCACAGTGGCCGACGGGCTAGGAAGCCCCGCTCAGCTGCCAAAATTCCAAGATAGAGTATCTAACGATCTTCAGCAGCCAGACTGCAAGATGAACACTGTGGAATGATAGAGGGACACCTGCCTTTATAGGGGGCTGGGAGGAGCGACAGCTTTTTGATCTTGCAGTCGAGCGCCCCCTGGGGGCGGAATACCCACATGTCATCAATGGGACGACCTGGACCGGAAATAGGGAAAAAATGCAAGCTGGGCACATAAACCTTGAACTTCTTGTAAGACTTTGTCTCTGCGTGGTATCGACAATGGAATAATAAAGATTGCACGCACCAGCATGCACGCAACCACTTCCCATGAGAAACTATGGCAGGCTAAAAGACACTTCTTCTATACAGTGGGGGGTATATACCGAGTTGAGAACAGCTATGAATAGCATACAGATTCCAAATAAAGTCTGCCTCCAGATGTACGGTTAACAAATGTACTCTTATTATTATTTAACACTCGTATTAGTAAATCAATGTTTGGAATTGCAGACCAGCAGGTTTTAAGCAGTTCATACCTGAAGCCAGAACTCGCATTGTTTTCGGGACTCCACCCCAAGGAGCACCAAGAGCCACAAAGGAATGGATGTATTTGTCCTTCCAGGCTTGGGTCTGATGGTTGAGGAAATAAAGCGTGTAGAGATTTCCCATACTATGTGCAATAAGCGCCACAGGGCTTGTATAATTCTCGTACATAATTTCTATTAGCTTCTGCAAAGCTTCAAAGTATTCTGTGTTTTCATCTGTCAATTAAAAACAAGTAATGTTAACTCTATAAACCTCTAATATTAAAATGTTTACAGTATTGGTAAAAAACATTGCTCCAGAGCTTGCCAAATATGCATAGGTACTATCTGAACGAGGGATTGCCCATCATTGGACCATTCACACCCCACCCACAGATTGTTGCTGTAATGGAATTGATGCATTCTGCTGGTGCCACTGCTGTCCCTGCTCAGCATTCCCTTGGTAGCCCTGCCAGGGCCCTCCAAACTTTCATCCTAAGACGTTTAAATATAACATTTAATGTGGGCAATTTACTGGCTTCACTGTTCCTCTTGCTGGACGGGGGCAGAAGCATCCTCATATTTGGACCAGGGAGGAAGGACTGGCCAGGGCCCTCCACATTTTCATTACCATCTTTTTGTTTCAATTTGTTGTCAATTTTTAAAGGTTGACAGAAAATTTTATTTTATAGACATGACAGGCCATAGACAAGGAGGACACAGATAGACTAGATTTTCTAAACTAAAAATCCTTGAGTACATCTTGTGAAGTTATATTGCTTTATCTGTAGGATTTGGGGAACCAGGAGAAGCTGCATACTTTTATCCTCTAATGTAAAATGTATAAAATCCTAGGTGGGCAATATGGCAGCTGTTTTGGCCTTCTGCCTCTGCCTGAACTGAGGGAGCCCTGCCAGGACCCCCTGCACATTCATCATGTAATGTAAAATGGATGAACCCTATTATGGGCAATGTGATGGGTGCTGTGACTCATAAGGCGAGGCTTCCTTTGTGGATACTTCATGCATCAATAAAAGAAAAAAAAAATTGGAGTTCTGTCCCCCAACACCTTGTGTGCACCAGTGCTTGCAGTTTCTCCCTGGGAAAGAAAATTTTTACAGCTTATGCACCCGAATGTCTCCAGTGTGGCTAAAGCCATATAAACACTTAATCCTAAAAACAGATCATTGTCAAGATAAAAGAAGCCTGTGGATCCAGTCTCTTCAAGATGACCATCATCTTAGAAAAAACCTTAGTAACACTCTAGGAGCCATGGCCAGGCTGAAAAGGCTGGTAATTAATCCCCTGTACTCCAAAGAACAGTCATTTTGTAATGACCATAGTAACATGCATGTAAGCTTCCTTGATGTTCACCAAGAACAGGACCTCATGCTACTGCAGAGAGGCTAGGACTGATGGCATCATTTTTTCAGAGGTAGACTCTACCTTTTTAAATGATCCCTGCATCTAGCACACGATGGGAGTTTCTCTTATCATTACTATGACATGCCTTATGCCAAAATATCAAAGCTTATATTCAAGTATTTTCTGTATGTGTGCATCTTCTCTCTTACTCTCAAACATGTGCTACAGTGTATGTACTTTATCACTGGCATCTCTCATCTCTCATCATTACCCGATACCGCCAGATAAGCTTAGGAGGAACTATTTCTGACTCCATGAAATGCTGATAGGACTGTGTAGTACACTGACATTTTCATAACTTGCACACAGTTCTGGGGAGTTTCATTAAACATTAGCAGCTCTTTTTGCACCTGGCTCAGTTCTTGAACTAGAAAACCTAAGATCTGGAGAACCATATATGCATCATTGCCTCAATTCATCTCTAACTCAACTTGTCTATGCCTATGGACATCTATGTCTATGAGCTTAACAACAATAATCACATCAACAGTTGCTCTCAATCTTTAGAATTAATGCCATGCATGTTTCGCCCAATTCCCAGTACCACTTTGTATGTATATTTCAGCTCCAGTAACCTGCAAATGTTTTTACAACGGCAGCAACAGTTTATCGATTAGAATTGTAAGGCCTTTTGTTTTCACTCAAGTGACCAGCAATGACTCTTTAGGGTGACACATTTGCCAAAGAATGCAGAGTAAGAAGTTTGCTCCTGTGCATAAATCTTGGATTGGTCGAATTTGGTCTTCTGGCTATTACAGCTGGCTTTCAACATTTTCTCTCAGTCTGATCCTAACTACTACTACTACTACAAATCTAACACACTTATTATGCCTGAAAAAGAAGCCTAGCATCATTTAAACCTTGGATTCTCTGCCTACATTGATGGTTAACATGGTACAACAGCAGCTTCGTAACAATTAGATATACTACAGAGAAAGGTTATACAAAACCACTGACCAATATTTTGTGGAATTAGGAATTCACTTACTTGGAGCTTTGCGCCAGTCATAAGGTGCACCTCTTATGTTTGCATCCCGTGTGTAGCCCCAGTCCACTAAACTCTGTACCAGGGTGTAAAAATAGGTGCCTACAAAAATGGAGGTAATATACTTTTTAAAGAATTCTCTTTCAAATATTTATTGTTTTCTCTTTCAAATATTTATTGTTTTTTCCTATATATTTTAGCAAACCAGATCTTGCCCCTGTTGAGTATTCGGTCACATTCCAGTAATCTGAAACCATAGTATTTTCTATATCTAGGCTATTTTTGCTATTGCTATTTATTTAACCCTTTTAGTAGTGTGAAGTGTCAAGCACATAGAATCTATGGTCTTGGCATTTTCGCCTGCTAACGCAAAGATAAAGAAAAAATGAAAAAATTACATAAAAAACATCTACTCCTGGATCCAGCACCGAGCGTCTCCTCTTCCCCTGACGGGCCTCTGATCGGCGGTCCGGGGTCTTCAGCAGGGCAGAGAATGGCAGCTCCCTGGCACGCATGTCGGCTTTACCAGTTCACAAGGGGTTAAAAGTAAAAATAAACACACATAAGAAATAAAAATGACATTTACTCACCTCCGATCCTCTGCTGTCCCCCGAAGCTCTGATGACAGCTGCCGGGTGATCGGTGGAAGGGGGGCTTCCTCCTCCGAAGACCCGGAGCAACGGAGCTCACCTGGGCGGATGAGAAATTCCGGCTGCAGCTAGTGACCCAGGAAGTGAGGGGGGGGGGGGGGGAAGTCGGTGGGCGTGCCCCATATGAAAACATTGGACGCCGGCCATATGGGGCACGCCCACCGACGACCTGCACGCAGCAGCCTGGAAGTGCAGCTCAATTACCGTATTGACTCGAGTATAAGCCGAGGTGGCTTTTTTCAGCCCAAAAAGTGGGCTGAAAAACTCGGCTTATACTCGAGTATATACGGTATCTACTGTATTTGCCGGCGTATAAGACGACTGGGCGTATAAGACGACCCACCAACATTTCCACTCAAAATATAGAGTTTGTTATATACTCGCCGTATAAGACTACTCCCTCTTCCACACACCGAATAAAACGTAAAAGAACATCAGATTACACTGCAGCCGCATCCCTGCTCGCCTTTAGTTTGGGATGTGCCCACACTGGCTATTCAGAATGCATCCCAGCTAAAAGGCATAGTAGGGATGCAGCTGCAGTATAATGTGGTTTGGGCTCTGGGAAAAGGGCCAGATGGGGGGTTTCACACAGTGGAGGATCACAATTTGGGATACCCATGGAGTAGGGAACAAAACCCAGTGGGGCCTCCCAAATTTGGTAGCCCCACTGTGTGAAATACCCCCGACTGGCCTTTTTCCCAGAGAGCACATCAGATTACACTGCAGCTGCATCCCTGCTCGCCTTTAGTTGGGGACGTGCCTGTGCTGGCTATTCAGAATGCGCCCCAGCTAAAGGCATAGTAGGGATGCAGCTGCAGGGTAATGTGGTGTTGGCTCTGGGAATAGGGCCAATAGGGAGGGTTTTACAGTGGGGCATCCCGAATTGGAATGCCCCAGTGGGTTTGTTCCCTACTCCCGGGGCATGCCAAATTGGGTTTTCTCTACTGTGTGAAACCCCCCAACTGGCCCTTTTCCCAGAGCCCAAACCACATTACACTGCAGCCACATCCCTACTATGCCTTTAGATTGGACGAATTCTGAATAGCCAGCACAGGCTCCAACTAAAGGCAAGCAGGAATGTGGCCGCAGTGTAATGTGGTGTGGAGTCTGGGAAAAAGGCCAAACGGGGGATTCAGACAGGGGGGGGGGGGGGGAATTCCATTTTGCTGCCCCTGATGCAGGGAACAAAACCCAGTAGGACATCCAAAGTTGGGATGCCCCCTGTGTAAACTCCCCCAATTTGGGATGCTCCGTGTACATCCCCCCCAAGTTGGGATGCCCCCTGTGCAAACTCCCTCAATTTGGGATGCCCCATGTAAATTCCCCCAAGTTGGGATGCCCCCTTTGTAAACTCCCTCAATTTGGGGTGCCCCCTGTGTAAACTTCCCCAATGACCACACCACATTACACTGCGGCCACATCCCTGCTCGCCTATAGCTGAGGACATGCCTGGGTTGTTTAGAATGTGTCCCATCTAATGGCATAGTGTGTAATGTGTGGGGTCTGGGAAAGGGGCCAGTTGGGGGTTTTACACTGGGGGATGCCCCATAGAAACTTTTTAATTTTTTTTTAATAAATCTTAAATAAATCACACCCTTCAAAGTGGAGAGCAGTGAGGGCGATGTCAGGAGTGCGTGCCAGGAGCCAGCCCCCTGCCTGCCCACACAGTGCCTGAGAGCAGGAAAGCTGATCTGCTCGGCACTCACCCTGCTGGCCTGCTCAGTCTCTCCCTGCTCTGATCAACTAGTGCTGCCTGAGCAAGAGTATCGCTCTGCAGGAGGAGGAGGACGATGGTGCTGCCCAGCTTGGTGAAGGTAAGTACATTTATATGTATGTGACCCAGGTGCACCCGGCGTATAAGACGACCCCCCCCCCACTTGAAGGCATGTTTTACAGGGGGAAAAAGTTGTCTTATACGCCAGCAAATACGGTATAAAGGGGGGTGGGAGCAGCTCAATCACTATTTATACAAAATTATCAACATTATTATTCAGGGCCTGGGAACTAATTTACCGCCCAGTTTAACCCTCTCATCAACTAAATATCAAGCAACAAACATGTCTAGCTATGTGGAAAGACAGAGATTTAGTTGCATATATCTGCAGATACATGTGGAAGCCACACTGCCCCGGCAAGGCACTCTGTGTTTAGTGTGGTCCCTACTCTTAATTCTGAGTCCCCAAAGTTGGGACATGCAATGCAGACAAATATCTGAGAGCTACTCACCTGGGAAGCAGCCAGCCTCCCTTTAGAACACTTCACAGGGAGAAATCCATATTAACTGAATTCCTCCCTGCTTGTGCTCATGGCAATTCAAATGAACAAAATCTCAGATATTTGCCTGCATTACATGTCCCAACTTTGGGGACTCAAAATTAAGAGTAGGGACCACACTAAACACAGAGTGCCTTGCCGGGGCAGTGTGGCTTCCACATGTATCTGCAGATATATGCAACCAAATCTCTGTCTTTCCACATAGCTAGACATGTTTGTTGCTTGATATTTAGTTGATGAGAGGGTTAAACTGGGCGGTAAATTAGTTCCCAGGCCCTGAATAATAATGTTGATAATTTTGTATAAATAGTGATTGAGCTGCTCCCACCCCCCTTTGTTCTTTTGAAATACGGTATAAACACTGCAATTCTAAATAGTTTTTGGAAATCCTCATGGATAGGGACATGGTAATAGGTGTCCGTGAGGTCCAATGTCGCCATCCATACGCCCCCTCCTCAGCAATGGCATGGTAGAGGAAATGGTCTCCATTTTAAAAACTTAAAAAAACGTAAAAAAAAAAAAATGCTGAATCGAGCCCATTAACAAGAAATGGGTCTGTTATTTTAAGAAAAAAAACTACTCTAAGCTTTTTGATATTCTTGTGATTCAAACAAAATGCCTAATTTTTAAACTATTTTTTTCACTTGTCTTCTCTCATAAAGTGAAAAAGAAAAATCTAAAAGAAATACAACTGAAATTTACAATTGGAAATTGTGATTCAGCAAGGTTTTGACTCTTTTGAACAAATTATTAACAGTTGCCCCGAACAGATGTAAAAAATTCTCAGCACGTCCCCTTAGGTTTTTTTTTTTTTTTTTTTATCAAGTTAGCAATTTCCAGCATGTTTTCTCATCAGTGTACAAGACATGCAGAATTAACTTTATATTTTTTATAACTGGTTAAATTTAAAATTGTCAACACCCCAGGCAGAGTACCAAACCTGGGCCAAAGCCTAACAGGGCCAGGACCAGACTGGTGCACTAGCTTGGTCATTTGGAGGGAGTGGCCATGATTTGTTTTCATTTTAACTGAAACAGTAAAAAATAAATTAAAAAAGTTTAACTTTATTAGGTCTGCAGAAATAAATCTAAAAGCACGCGGGCGTGCTTTATCACTATCCGCATGCAGCAGCAGACATGCAAGGCTGGATGTTCGTACCAGAGCATGCTCTTCATCTGTTGCTCTACTCAACAGCGACACCTGGTGTTCAGCACACTGCAAGTGCACGAAGCCTAGAGTGTAAGCTCTTGGGTTTGATTTTACTTCCTGGTTTCCGGGCTCTGAATGGACAGGACGTGACCTCACTCAGTCAATTCAAGCAGGGAGGGATGTGTCAGAGTCTATTTAAGGAGGACAGCTGGCCTGCATCCAATGCTGTTTTATCAGCTTACTCCCTGGATTCTGTTTTCCCAATTCCTGAGTTCCTGATCCGATTTCCTGGATTCACCCTCGGACGGATGACTTGGTTTTTGATCCGGATTTTCTCACTGGACTTCGCCTGTCTGCCGCCTGCCCCTGAACCTGGATTCATCTATTGGACTTTGCTTGTCTGCCGCCAGCCCTGACTATTGGATTGCTCTTTTGTATTTATGTGCTTTGCTTCGCCCCCACACCTGGAGCTCAATCAGCCCTTTCTTGGTTGTAGCCGGGAAGCTTGACACTTTCCCAATTGGCAATGCTGAATTCACACATACATCCAGTGGGATAAATAACAAAACATGTGGAGCAAAAGAAAACAGCAAGTCCGGTGGCCTTGATCTATTGCTCAGTACATCTCTTTTATTAGTTAATTGTATATTTAATTACTGTTTTAATAAAATATTAAATCCGACACCAAGGAATCTTTGCTTACTATGCTTTGTGCACCAGTCTGGTAATCTGGAGGAAGGGCCACAATTTTTTCTTCCATTTTATTTGAAACAAGGACAAAATATATAAATAAATGTAACTCCTGCATATATATAGGAATAAATATCGGCAACTGCAATAGAGTTTTTTTTTACTTCAACACATTTCACAAGTCATCCAGCTGCCTTTGCTAGTAGTGGAATCAATAACTTTACATGTGAAGCACAAGAAGAACTGCATGTCTAGTTGCCTTGATCTATTACTAAATTCATATCTAGCATTACATGGATGAATGTGATCCTTTATAACAAAAAGACTAGTTGCACAAGTGTATTAAAAAATTCTGAGATACATCACATAGGAAATCTCCCAATCATTCTAGCTGTGTGAAGTATAGAAAACAAATTCACTATTTGGGGCCAAAGACTTCTCAGCTTTCATAGATTTACTATTTTCAGCTGGGAAATTCAAGTTGATTTTCCATAAATTTCACTTACTAAACCCATTTTCGTGTAGAAAACTTTTTGGAAAAGATGTTCACCCACATTTTCAACAAATGTATTCAGCTTTGTTGAATCATATGCGATTCAATTTTTCCCTGTGTCCGGTCCGGGCTGTCCCAATCCATATACGTGTCAGTATTCCGCCACCAGTTACTGCAAGATCCAGAGCTGTAACTCCTATAAAAAGAGCTGTCTCCATAGAGGTCCCCAGATTTGTGTTGCAGTAGCATGCTGCGAAGATCATCTGGAAACTCTCTCTGGATCAGGGCAGTTGAGCGGGGCATTTTTAAGCCTGTCTGCCGCTGCCTCCCTATTGCCTCTGTTCCTGTGGACACAGTATGCCTCCCAGCCTTGGCTGATGGAACAGGTGAAGGTAGGAAAAACGCCGGGGTCGGGGAGTTCACAGAGCTAGGCTCTGGCTCACAGACCCTCCCTAAAAAGGGTAGCCAGCCATAGGCGATGGTGAGCCTAATTGGGGGGGGGAGGAACCACTATTCCCAGGTACCCCACTTGTATTCCCACAGCTTTATTATTTGTGTGTTGTGTGATTTTTACTTCACTTATACTTACCCCCCCTTCGCTCCCTCGGCTTCTCTCTTCTCTGTAAGGCGCTGCGGTGAGGAGGGGGTGTGACCGTCGGCGCCGTGTGGACGCTCCTTGAGGCTGTGGCCTCGGTAATGGTGGGGCACGCTGTGCTCCGCTGCTGGGAGGAGGGAGAGGCTTCTGGAGATACTGAGCTAGGGGCTCAGGGCGGGTGAAGCTCTGCCCCATGTGCGGTACCTGCCCCCTGGGCATACTTAGCACGGTTTGTGTCACTTGCGCCAGGAGCGTAATTTTGGAACATGATAGGGCGGGCGTCCTGCCCCTAGTCCTTTGCCTGCGTTCTCACCAACTCCCCCACTGCTGCAGTCAGCCATCAGTGAGGGGGAAGTCAGCAGGGGGTCCCAGGCCGATTTGGCGCACCGGGGGGCCAGTCTGGAGAGACTTATCTCGTTCGGCTACGGGTAAGGCCACGAGTAAGAAGCGGCATATCGAGCCGGATTTTGCTGAAGATGGATGACCCTTTTGGAGGTCGGGACTCCATGGAGGAGGGGGAGCCGTTTAAGGACTCCGCTTCCTCAGCGGATAGGTCGGTTGGTTATGACAGCGAGCCAGGTTCCTCCTCTGATGAGGATATGTGGCTCCCCAACGAAAGAAATTGCTGGCCTCGGTTTTTGAGACCCTGCATATTGTCCCTCCTAAGGCGGCTAAAAAGAAGCAGGGGGATTTATTCCGGCTGGAGAGACAGAGGTTAGTCTTCCCGGAACAGGCCCATTTTTCCGGTATGGTGTTTAAAGAATGGGAAAGGCCTAATAAATTGCCATTGGTGCCTAAGAGTCTGGACAGGCGGTACCCCTTCCCCGAGGAACTGATCCAAGTCTTCTATCACTCCCTCGATGGTGAGGTCCATCCTGGGCATGACGTTGGACACCTCTCAGGTCAAAGTATTCCTGCCCCAGCTAAAGATGGAGGGCCTCCAGATGCAGGCCCTACTGGCTTGTCAGCAGCCCTCGATCCGTCTGGGGATGAAGCTGGTGGGCCTCATGGTGTCCTGCTTCGAGGCGGTACCCTTCGCCCAGTTCCACATGAGGCCTCTTCAAATGAATCTGTTGACTGGTTGGGACCAGACGCAGGAGTCCCTGGATCAGGAATTTTCACTGTCCCCCAAGGTCAGGCGGTCCCTTTTGTGGTGGTTGGACTCCAGAAGTCTGATGGTGGGCAAGTCCTTTCTGACTCCCCGGTGGGAGATTGTTACCACAAACGCCAGTCTAAACGGCTGGGGAGGTTTTTGGCAGACACTGAAGTTCCGGGGTCAGGGGGGGGCCACAGGAGGCCCTCTTGGGGCTGCGAGCAATTCGGTTGGTGCTTCTTCAGTTGACTCCCCATCTAAGGGGTCAGGCTATTCAGGTCCGCTCGGACAATCAGATGGCTGTCGCCTACATCAATCACCAGGGCGGAATTCGGAGCAAGCGAGTCCTTCTGTAAGTGTCCCAGATCCTGACTTGGGCGGAGGAGAATGTCCCCTGCATCTCGGCGGTTTACATCCCCTGGGTAGAGAACCAGGAGGCAGACTCCCTGAGCAGGGGGACTTCTCGTCTGGGGGAATGGTCTCTCAGCAACAAGATCTTTCACGCTGTGTGTCTCCGCTAGGGTCGGCCGGACGTGGACCTGTTTGTGTCCAGACACAATCTCAAGCTTCCAAGGTTCGTCTCCCTGTCAAGAGATCCTCTGGCCTTTTCCACATACGCTCTGGCAATTCTGTGGTCGGAGTTCCGGCTCCTTTATGCATTCCCTCAGTTTCCACTCCTGGGCCGAGTGCTGCGCAAGATAGCCCAGGAGGGGGTGCCAACCATTCTAGTGGCTCCTCGTTGGCCGAGGCGGAGTTGGTTCGCGGACATTGCTCAGATGTCGGTCGATCGTTACATCATGCCTAACGACCTAGGGCTTCTCACTCAAGGTTCGCTGCGGCACCCCAATTTACAGACGCTGGCTTTGACGGCCTGGCTATTGCATCCTTAATCCTAATGGAGAAGGGGCTGTCGGGCTCGGTCATTCAGACCATGATTCGGGCGCGGAAGAAGTCTTCTTCCTCGATTTACTACAGAGTTTGGCGTGCCTTCATTTCTTGGTGTGAATCCAAGAGTTTTCCTTGCCGAACTTTTTCCATTTCTAGGATTTTGGAATTCCTAGAACACGGCTTAGACCTGGGTCTACAGCTGGGTATCCTCAAGGGACAGGTCTCTGCCTCGACCATCTTTTTCCAAAGATCCTTTGCCAAACATAGGCTGATCAGGACTTTTTTTTCCAAAAGGAGTTACCCATGTTCGTCCACTGCGTAAGCCTGTGTTACCGGTGTGGGATTTGAATTTGGTGCTTTCTGCGCTCCAGGGGCCTCCATTTGATCCTTTGTGTGATGCTGCTTTTTCTATTTTGACCCTAAAGGTGGTCTTTTTGGTTGCCATCACCTTGGTGCGCCGGTTGTCAGAATTGGCCGCTCTTTGTATGAAGCCTCCCTATTTTGAGCGGCATAAGGATAAGGTAATTTTACCGTTTTAGGCCTGATTTTTTGCCTAAGGTAGTTTCTCCCTTTCAAGCCTACTCTGCCAAGGGGAAGGATCCCCCTTTTCGTGCTACCGCTCACTCTACTAGAGCGATTGGTGCTTCCTGGGCTTTTTAGCACCAGGCCTCTGTTGAACAAGTTTGTAAGGCCGCTACCTGGTCTTTGGTTCATACCTTTACTAAGTTTTACAAGGTTGATGTTAAGGCCTCAGCTGATGCTGCTTTTGGCCGAAAGGTGCTTCAGGAGGTAGTGAAATGAACTACACATTGTATGAGGTCTACACATTGTATTCAAGTGGACCTTCAGTCAAAGATTACTGGAGGTCTTCTCAGCCCTGCACCACGCTGAACCCTATTTCCCCAGCAGTCACCCGGCTGCGAGAGTGGTGCCGGACCTCTGGTGCTTTTGATGGTCACTGATGTGGAGAAACTCACACCATTGCGGTCTGCCTAAGAGCTTTGGTTTCATTGAGAACTACATGCTGGGATTAATTAAAGTGGTAGTAGGTGAATTAATCTGATGTGGAGAAACCTATCCATATCACTGTGGTCTGCTTAAAAGTATTGGATCCATGTTGAAACTACATGCTTGGATTAATTGAAGCGTTATCAGCTGAATCAATCCGGTAAGAAGATTCACACTGTGGTGGAGGATTGTGATCAGCACTTTGTCCTGGTGTGTTGGTGATTTAGTAAAAACACCGTGTACGGAGTGTGCATGCACTTTGGGACAGCTAAGAACTGTTGAAAAATAAGGCTCTGTGTTGCAGTTTGTTTATTTAAATGAACTACATGCTGTTCCGCTCTGGGGATCCCGCCCTATATTGGACACTGCTTTTGGATGTCCCACATGTATATGGATTGGGACAGCCTGGACCGGACACAGGGAAAAATACAATTCCGTGAGTACTAACCTGTAGAATTGGTTTTGCCTGTGTCCGGTCCAGGCTGTCCCACCCCGCCCTTGGTTCATTTCCTCTGTTTGCCTTTTATGGTGATTATTTTTTGTATTGGACCATTGTCCTTACCTTTGTTTGGAGAGAGTACATGCTGTAGCATGTTATTTACATGTTTTCTTGGTTTCCCGGCCTTTCTCATTCACTGCTTTTTGACATTCTGGGGAACTCTATGGAGACAGCTCTTTTTATAGGAGGCCTGGAGGAGTTACAGCTCTGGATCTTGCAGTAACTGGTGCCACCTGGTGGCAGAACATCCACACGTATATGGATTGGGACAGCCCAGACCGGACACAGGCAAAACCAATTCTACAGGCGAGTACTCACAGAATTGTTTTTTTCTATGTTTGTTGAATCAAGCCATAATCAAGCCCAATTGGCTTGATGCAGAGCCTCCCCGTTCACTTCTCCCGTGCGTTTTCCCGTTGGTTTTGGGCTTTGATCGGGTCAGGAAAGGGTGCTACGTTGATTTTAGTGTGCGTTTATGCGCTCAGGTGTGCGCTCAGCCGCCTTTCCGATTGTCGGCTCGCACGAGGCTGTTTCCCGGCAAAACGGACGCCTCGTTCATTGTTCCGTTTTTTTCAGTGATGCAGAGCCTTGTTTTCCGATTGAAATCACCCTAATGAAACGGGGCCGCCGAGCCTTCACTTACGGCAAGTCAGAGCAGCCGTATTTGCACTCGGGCAATAATATGCAGTCCTCTGTTGGAGCACATCAGCGGCGCCAGCTCCGCGGTCTTGTCCTGCTGAGTATGGCAGAAACCAGGCTGCACCTATTTGAGCTCACCCGCCTTACTGGGTATGTGTCTGAAACTTGTATTGGTTGCCCACCTGTCTTATTTTTTTTTCCCTTAACACACTATTTGGTAATTTTTTTGTTAGTATATTTTTTGCCTAATTTTTTAACTTTAAATTAAATGGGTTAAGTGATCGAACCCTATTGCGTCATGTTCTTGCCCTCTTATGTAAGTAGTATTCCCCAGACTTTTTTAATGAGTGTACAGGTTGGATGTGCATGTAGGCTCACTACAAATGTCCTTTACTCCAACCCTACCCCGCTCACCTATTTGTCCCTCTTTTCTATTGTTGCAATGCACACCTTTTTTTATTTTTTAGTTTTTTTTGGGGGGGGGGGGGGGGGAGACTCTGGCTATCCTTTGCTCCCCTGGCTGCTGACCCCAATCCTGCACCCATCTTCACAGGCAGAGGAGCCCTACAATACTGCCCCCAGGAGGACTCGCTCTGTGGTGGAGCGAGCCTTTGGTCTCTTGAAGATGAGGTTCCGTTGTCTTGATCAGACTGGGGGGGCACTACAATATACGCCTGCAAAGGTCATTAAACTAATCATGGCTTGTTCCGCTTTAAGAGAGGGAGTCTGCCATTTCTGAGTAAAGTCTCAGTAAAAAGGGTTTCACACAGTGGGGCATCCCGATCTGGGATTTCCAGGGGGGAAGACCAGTGGCCGCTCTGGGTTTTGTTCTGCTTTATGTGAGGGAACCTGTGTTACTTTAATAATAATGTAAAGGAGGTGGGTTATTCCATCCTAACCTGATTTGGTCATGATGTTTTAAAGCAGGCCAAAACCCATGTAACCCAGCCCTTTGGAGTGTGAAGAAATCCAGGGTTGGGTTACAGGCATCATGTCTCTGGGGCATTCCAATTTGGGATGTCCTGCACGTCACTGCGGGGGAACGTCAGAGCTATACCAGGAGCTATGCCATCTTTACACAGGAGCAGGACAACATCATCATGGATGTGAGTATGCGAGCGTGCGTTTATGTGCGCGCACACATTCCATTATATTAAAAAAAAAAAAAAACAAAGTGCAAGAATAGTCTGAAACAACTTAGTTTGTGACGTTACATACCAGCCCACCTTAGTTTAAACACATGTACGCCGCTACAAACTAGCCTACATGCAGATAGCAGAACTAGGGCAATGTGAGGCAGCAAGAGGTTAATAAAGTGACTTTAGTTAGGCCAGGAAACTTGTTAATGTATTTTGTGGATTAATGGTGGGTCCTTGTATCTTTTTTTTTAACAGATGATGCTGCGGAACCGTTTTTTAAGAGTTTGGGCTTTTCATTAAATCACGCTGAAGGTCCGGTTTAAAAAGTGCCCCAAAAAAAACACGCCCAACCAAACCATAAAAACAATGCTAAACTAATGTTGTTTATCATTCACAGATACTAGAAAACCACAGGCACAAGACCCCGAGGCCTAATGTTTTTTATTTTGCATTAAAATTTGAATTGTTTTTTATTTTTGGCAAAAAAAAAAAAAAAAAAAAAATATGAAAAATCCAAATCAAAAATAAAAACAACGTTTGAATTAAAAACAAATAAAAAGATTTGGTGTGTTGTCTTTCCTGCAAATGTACAATCACACAACATCATCACACATTTACATGACACAAAAGGTTTAGATACGGGAAATAAATCAAAAACAATCAGAAAGAATTAAGGTATGCATTAATGGCAAGGAAAAAGGAACACCAAAAATTTAACAGAAATATATATATGTGTCAAATTGGCAGTTGGTGCCATATGCATATTCCAATGGAGGTTTAGGGATGTGCGCTTGCGTGTAGCCAGATTGGCAACTGAAGAGCCATGGAGATGTAAGTATACTTGCTAAAACCACCAAAATGGAAGGTCAAATACGACGGAAACCAAGCAGGTACGTTCAAGGCAGGAAAAAATCAGGGAAAAACGGGCCGCCCGTGTGAACGTGAACGGGAGCCCCGATCAAATTGAAGGCACCCGAGAGAGCAAAAAAAGCTTTCCGAGTAAAGTGAAATTGACGGATCAGTTAGGGAGCCATTCCGACGGAGGCTCTGCATCACATTTGAGCCACGATTCAAACGGGAGCCCCGGACAATCGGAAGGTTTTAAGGGCAGTTCAGAGGAGGCTCTGCATCAGGCCCAATGTGTCTAATACCGTATATACTCGAGTATAGGTCGACCCGAATATAAGCCGAGGCACCTAATTTTACCACAAAAAAACGGAAAAAGTTATTGACTCGAGTATAAGCCTAGGGTGGGTTTCACACAGCGAGGCATCCTGATTTTATAGATTCCAGGGCTGATTGATGTGGGTTTTGGTCCACTTTAAGCACTTACAGGAATGATAATGGCTTTTAGTTTCTATTTCCTAATTCTGGGGCATCCCAATTTAGGATGCTCTCACACAATACTGAGGAGTGTCAACAATCTCCAGCTGCTATGCTGCGGCTAAGCATTGCATGGATAGGTCATTTACAGGGTGTGCATATAGCAGACAGCTTTTTTATAGTACAGATGTGGCAGAGGTGGGCATGCCCCCTGGACCACAGCCATGATGCATTGGGGGCACATGGACCAGGTACAGGGGAGCTAGGAGGGAGGCAGGAATTGGACTGGGGTGAAAAAAACAGTAAGCAAACTGGCTCCAAAGCAGTGCAGCCCACTGAGAATTCTCCCGGGTTTCCCTGTGGCCAGTCCATCCCTAAGGACCAGGAGAAAAGCTTCCACCTCCATCCAGGAGGAGAGGGCAGGAAAGTCAGATGTACACAGGATGAAGGAAGTTACACAGAGAGGAAAGGAGGCTGTTATCATGGAAACCTGCTGCCTATTCTTTCCTCCCTGTTACTGTGCTGGTGATAGAGGTGTAACACACACAGACAGACAGTACCCCGGCTCACCCGTCGATTATGTGCTCGGGCGGGTATCGGGCGTCGCTGGAGGTAGCCAGAGCCAGCACGGCACCACAGGAGCTCGAACACGGGTCCCCTGGCCGGGTCATAGCACTGCTGTTCTCAGCTCACTTCTGGCGTTCCCTGTTGTTGCTCAGCAACCGGGAGCGTCTTCCGGGAAAGCGTGCTACTTACCCGGAAGTCCGGCCGCAGGGAGGGCTCGTTCTCACCAAATGAAAGGTTCCCGGTGACGGGCGTTCCGACAGGCGGAGAAGGTGGTGGTCCTGACAGGCGGAGAAGGTGGTGGTCCTGAAGTAAGGTGAGGCGTATTATTAAAAATGACAAGCCGTACCTGAGGCACACACTCTGTCATTGTGCCCTCTCTGGCCTGAGGCGAGATGAAGGTTTAGCCTGCTGGCAACCGTGTTCTGCTGCTACAGGTGAGGCAAATATCCGGGCACAGGAGGGGCAGCTGCGGGATGATGGGGATGAGCTGCTGTCGGCGACATTGATTGGCTGACAGGCGGGAGGCGGGGGGCCTAGGTAAGGAGACAGGCCGGCCTGTGACAGCGCAGGGCCGGCCCTCTTCATTTGTTAAAGTGCCGGCACGGCGGCCGGCATTTTTCCTTTCACTGACTCGAGTATAAGCCGAGGCGGCTTTTTTCAGCCCAAAAAGTGGGCTGAAAAACTCGGCTTATACTCGAGTATATACGGTAAATTTGTTTCCAATTTTTTTAATGGTTAATCAACATGATCTTCCAACGGTTTGAAGACTGGAAAAATCGTGGAATAGAATCCCAGGGATATCTCCGATTCCTTAACCTGGGTCGAAACACCCTGGTCAATTAAGCCTCTAAGAGAAGACAACAAGAGACACTACATCTGTTTTGAAACCTGTTGCCGCCACCTCCCAGGCCATCCAATTCCAGCAATTCCATCCTTCTATTACCAGGATCCCGCAATGTTCCTAAATTGTCTAGTGGCAACTCTTAATGCGAGCAATTTTTGCCATGGCAGCATCTATCTTAGATGCCCGATCCCAAAAGCTGGAATCCTCCTCAAAGGGAAAAAGTCTCTTAAAGGCCTTAGGGGTAAAGAAATTCCTATCCGAGCATTTCCACTCTTGAAATAACCTCTTTCACCGTGCGGACTTCATACATCTCATCTTCTAAGGTTTTTTGCTGCATTGTTTTCTGCTTCTTTGAAGCAATTGAAGCTATTTAAACAGCTGCTCTGTGTCTTTAGCTGCAAAGAGGAATTTATGGCTCTTCACCCCAGAGAACTACTAGGCTCAGCGTCACCCCCCTCCTGGAATCCCATCCCATAAAAGATATTTGAGAAGCTCAGCATCTTATGAAGACCATTTTGGCACGAAAAAAAAAATATATACATTTTCATAAATGCCATTGAAAGTGGACTTAGCCTTTAATAAAATGTTAATTGTCTGCATTGCATGTCCCAACTTTGGGGACTCAGAATTAAGAGTAGGGACCACACTAAACACACAGTGCCTTGCTGGGGCAGTGTGGCTTCCACATGTATCTGCAGATATATGCAACCAAATCTCTGTCTTTCCACATAGCTAGACATGTTTGTTGCTTGATAGTTAGTTGATGAGAGGGTTAAACTGGGCGGTAAATTAGTTCCCAGGCCCTGAATAATAATAACAACAACAACAACAATAATAATATTGTATAAATAATAGTGATTGAGCTGCTCCCATCCCCCTTTATTTATATGCGATAATTACCTACGCTCCTTTTGCTAGGATCCAGAAATTCCAGTGGGAAGGTTTGTCCAAAGCCGGGTACCCTTATATCAACACCCTCTGGAGAAGCAGTTGTTTTGGATGTTGTGTTATATACCAACCTATAAAGAAACAATAGCAGAATTTAAAAAACATTTAGGAGCAGACAAAACAGGCTGTGTATAGAATCCCCTCCACCAAAACCCCATAATAGGCAGTGCCTCATATCTGGCCATGTGCAGAACCCCTACCTACTATCAGCCCATAACAGGTAGTGTGTGGATTTTTCCCCCACAACAGGTAGTGTGCAAAAATACAACTCTGAAGTACTCACCTGTAGAGTTGGTATTATACGCATACAGCACGTCCTGCTCCCGAATAGTAATAACATGTGGATAATCCTCCGCCTCAGGCGCCGTGCACGGCAGACATGTAGAAAACAAGCTCCTCCCGGCCCTACATATACCGAGGGACCTCCCACAAATCCCTAGCATTGAAAAGCAGTGAGAAGAGAAGCCAGGAGGAACCAACCACCCAGAATAACTGGTAACAATATCTTAATGATAACAATCACCATACAGGGGATCCAGAATAAGGGAAACCAGGGTGGGGTGGAGCAGGACGTGCTGTATGCGTATAATACCAACTCTACAGGTGAGTACTTCAGAGTTGTATTATTCTAAGCATACAGCACGTCCTGCTCCCGAATAGTAACATGTGGGACATCCAATAGCAGTGTCCATAAGCAGGGTGGGATCCCCAGAAAAAGCAAGGCACAGCGGACAGTAAAGGCGCCGTCACCTGCAAAACTTGCAACAGGCATGACATGAGCAAGGGCTCGAACGTCAGTCTCATAACAGGACCATGAAGGTATGAACAGAGACAGGCCATAAGTCTAGTAATTGAACTAACAGAGAAAAACCCCTGGTGCTGAAGGGCCAGTGATACCCAAGCACCCAAGATAACAGAGTAAACAGTAAAGGGTAAGAATTACTCCCCTGAAGGAACATAGGTCAGTGTAGTGACCCAACCAGCTCACAGGCAAGGAAGCCTTGTGGCAACTCTTGTAACACCCCCAAAAGGGAAACAGAAACAAGTCACCCGACCAAGGCGGGAATACAGACTCTTAATTATCAGGAAGCCAAGGCTTCCTCAGGATCAGGGAGCATCCAGAAGGATTGATCCAAAGGCGCAATGGCGCTGGAATAGATATCAGGCGCATACCTAAGGAGGTGCCTGTAGACTCCAAGAACAGCAGTCCCCCTAAAGGCCAAGAAGGCCGGCATGGGGAGAAGTGCAAAACCTGTAGAGGGATGTAGGCCCTCATATTAGTATTATTAAGAACAAACCCATGGATAGACTAAGGGACTGAAGCAAAAGGTCCAAATGACCACCTAGACCCGGAGGCCCAGCGTAAAAGGAACACCCCCAGGCATGGGGGGGCCTGTAGCCGTATATATCTGTACATGTGTGTGTATGTATACTTCGAGTCAGGGTTAAACAACCAGATCCATCGTCTCAGGCACATGTCTGACGGAGTCAGGAGGCCCCAGAGAAGCGGGCTGGCCTACAGGGCAGCTGAGACAGCATCCAGGCAGGGTCCCCAGGAAGTCCGCATGGTAAAAAAATGAAAATTGATCCCCAGAGGGATCACCTTCAGAGTCCCCGGATGGGGAGCCAACCCCAACTTACGCTGTAATGACTTTAAAAAGGCCCTGGGAACCGAGAATGCCTAGCAGGGAAGGGACTAAGGCCCATGCCAATCAAAATGGGATACCACAAGCTGTTATGGGCGTAGTAAGGGGAAGCTGGGGAGCTAGCTCCCGACCCCCTCTCATACTAAGGGCACCCAGAAGACGAGGCTCGTCCCCAAGGGGCGAATGAATTAGCAGCCAATCCCCGGCGGGGAGACCTTTTTTTGGAGACAGGAAGAGACCTGATAAGGGCAGAACCGCACTCCTAAGAGAGATATCACAATTCAGCAGCCTTCAGCAGAGGCGTCTGCGAGCCATTACGCCCAAGGCTGCCTAGGCCATAGATCCCATGGGACTCTCTATCAGGCCAACCGTGCGCAGAACCCTCCAGTAGGGTGATGAAGAGAAGGCATATGGATGCCGTGACCGGAGTCAGAATATTCTGGGGCAGTAGGAACAAGGGCAGAGGCCCTGTGTCAGGAGGGCGACCCCTCAGAACCACGCTAGAGTCCCCGGGCAACACAGGGATTGCATAACCTGCCGCTAAGGGCGTCCATTGAAGCGAATACTGCTGAGAAGCAGGGGGGGTAGACCCCCGCCTAAGACAGGATCAGGGACCCTCCGGAGGTAGCAACCTGTCACAATCTTTAGACCAGCATTAAAAACAGGCCATGGTCTTTCAACAGACCAGGAGTCCCCCATAAACCGACCGATCCTGACGGAGGAGAAGGCCAGCCATATAGAGTAAACGGGGGCCCACCGTTTCAACAAGCCTAGCAGGTAAGATGGGCCCTCTAGGGGGCCCAACCTAGAACCACCAGGGGTTGTGGAAGGATTTTCCCATTCCCCCGCCAAACCTGCGAGACTTGGTACCCAGGGTGACCATACGCTAGGAGATGCTGGAAAGGAAGGGGGGTGCCCCCCTGACGGGGCCCTCGCATATGGGAAGCTAAAGAGGAACCATCTTACCAAGAAGGCATGAGTACAGACCATGCACCGGGGTGCTGGGACATATGTAGGTTCAGTAACCTACTGCGCCGAAGAGCCCAAGGGCTCGGTATAAGTGACATCATCTCGATGTGCCGCCAACGGGCCCACCAGTCGCCATCCCGCCTGGTGAAGGTAAGGCGTCAGTAAAGGGGGGCAGCGCCCCCGTAACCAGGAGTCCCCTAATGCCAGAGAAGAAGGCTGCAAGCCTGAACCGATTTCCCAGGAACGGGGGATAGCGGATAAGGGACCATGAGGGGATGAGGTGGTTGAGCAACCATCCAGTAGCTCCCAGGGAACACTGTCGGCCAACCGACCCACTTTGGTCTGATGCAGAGACTGGGGAGTAAGGAAGACGACCCGGTAGGTCCCAACGCAGGCGCCCCACCTCAGGTGTGTCCCCAGTCACGCCAGACTAGTAGCCTGGGCATGAAAGAGAGGCCCCAAGTAATGCCTCAATCCGCAGGGTTGATCCTGCGACACTGTCCAGAAATAGTCTTGGCGTCCAGCAGGCCCCAGGGAGACTAGGAAGATCTAGCTTCGCAAGAGGCCGAAAGCCCCCCCCCCCCCGCACAGGGGGCCGTGACCTAAGACAGAGTTGTCATATATGGACTGCCTGTGAATGTAGAATTGCTAAGCCTGCCATAGGCCAACGCGGTCCAGACTACCTCATACTGTTGAGGGGGAGTAAGGAAAATATAGAGGCCAAAGCCCCATACCGTTAAGGCAATTAACAAGTGCGCCCAACACTGTAGGCCCAGTCCGGCCTGCGTCAATTCCAGAAGGGAAGGCAGGGACTAGAAGCACCCTGACAATCACTGAGGGGGGGCCGCCCAGCAAGAACCCATCCTGAGCCCAGGGGGATTACATCCCGGAACCACCAGAGGGAGAAGGCATATTCCTGGATGCGAGACAGCTGTGGCAGTCGTCCCCTCGCCCAGACGGGCGAGGGCGCCCCTTCATGCTTGAGAGGTTTTGGCAGATTTGGACTTGGTCCTGCCAGAAGGCCCAGGGCGCTGGAAACACACCTCAGATTCGCGTTTGACACTAAACGTAGTGAGGTGGAGGGGTGACCCTGCCTCATGGAGGCCGGAGCGGCCTTCTGCGGAGGGATGCTATAGCCTTTTTCCCAAAAAGGTCCAAGCGGGCCCGAATAACCACCGTCCTCTGAATGGGAGGCAAGCGAGAGCCTTTTTTGTAGCTCCATCGGCGCCCCACTGTTGCAGCCAGACCAGGCGGTGAATGGCTACCGCAAGTGCCGAGTTCCTAGCACACATCTTAATGGTGTCATCCAGTGCCAATAGAATAAACTTTACAAAGGCTTCGCAGTCTGATAGCGCACTAAACACCCCCCAAGGTGATCTAGTATCTTTCTGACAAGAGTCCTGGCGGCCACCGCCGTGATGGCCGCGGCACAAACCGGGCGCAGGGCCGTCCCAGCACACGAGAAGGCGTGTGAGGCCAGTCTGTCAATGCGCCGGTCCTCAGCATCCCGAAGGGTACGGTAAAAGGGAGCAGTCATAAAAGGGGGGTTTGTGACCCCTATAACCGGCGCGTCCACCACCAGGGGAGCTGACCATAAATTAACCACATCAGGGGGAAAAGGGTACTTCCATTCCCAGGCCCCTGGAATCCCTTTAAGCTTACAAGGAGATTCCCATTCCTGGGATATAATATTCTGGAAATGTTCCTGTTCTAGGAACTCCAAGCGCGGTGCTGTATGGAAACTCTCCCTTTTCGGCTTGGGGATCTCCCCAGGAGGAGAGATTTACAAAACCTCAAAAATCTTGATAAGGATTTCATCTGTGTCACACAGACCCCAGGAACCAGGCTCAGATTCATCACGGCCCGCGGGCATCCCACTGGAGGAGCCCGAGTCTGAAAATAGCTCACCTTCCTCGGAAGGGTCAGGGTCCTGCATATCAGCAGAATCATCGGTATCGTCAGGAACCGGAGAGCCTGGAGGCGTCAGGGACCGCTTTTTACCAGGGCCCATATGCTCCGCCAATCCAGAAAGCACCTGCTCCGCCGTGGGCAACGCTCGCGGCACGGATTGCAGGTCATCCCTGCTGGAATGGGACTCGTCATGAGTGATATTTGGGAGTGGGGAGACGGGGGTGAGGAAGGGAGGTTCCTCTGTTAGCAAAACTGCCTGTTCTTCACACTGTCTGCAGACCTGTGCCCTGTCAGCCTCAGCCAGGGGCTGGCCACACACTGCACACAGCCGGTCACATAATTCTGAAATGCCTCCATATGGTGATTTTTAAGCAGTATGACGCAGGGATTTATGCAATAAGCAACCCTGGATGCCCCAAAACCCGCTAGCAATGTGGGAGAATTTGTAAAGAGGACCCGTTGTAATATATGTTAGGCCGGGGACGGTAGCGAAGTCTTGGCTTCTGAAAGACATAATGGGACAAGGGGAGTGGAGTCAGTGCCATGCTCTGTCTGAAAAACATAGAACCATGCCGCCACGGAGGGCACTTACATGACCGAGGGAGGAGACAAGCCCCACCACGTGCGCGCGAAGATAGAGAAAATGGCGCCAGCGAACCTCGAGGGGAGGGCCAGGCCAGGCCGTCACGCGAGGTGCGTCATGCCGAGTCTCCGCCTCCCCCAAAGAGCGCGAAGCTCCAACCAACGGCAAAGTAAAGCAGCGGAGAATAAGCAACTTCTAATGCTGACACGCTGGAATGAATCTGCTGAAGCAGACTGTTAGTAAAAAAGACAGCTCGCACTGTACAGTGAGGCGCGACACTGACCCCCTGATTAAAGGAACAAGGTCTAAGGCGAATTAGCACTAGGGCTGCCACACCCCCCCCCCTTTTTCCCCCGGGTTACGGGAGGAAGCGAGGGGGGAAGCCGATGGTGTCCATGGACTGAGCCTGTGAGGGGCACGGGCAAAAATGCGGGAGGGGCATCCTCTAGAGGCTCACCATCGGCCTGACCGCCTACCCTATGGAGGGGGATTGCGGTGGAGCATGGCTCAATTCAGCACACCAGGTGCTACCTACCTTCACCCGACCCGCGCAGCCTAGGCTGGGAGGCATATTTCTTCTGAAGAGGACGGGTGGAAATAGTCCCACAGGACCTTGGGCCATAAGGCCCGCTCGCCTGCGAGAGCGTGATACTTCATGTCTTCGCAGTTCCAGCACTGCAGAGAAATCTGGGGATTTGTGGGAGGTCCCTCGGTATATGTAGGGCCGGGAGGAGCTTGTTTTCTACATGTCTGCAGTGCACGGCGCCTGAGGCGGAGGATTACCCACATGTTATTACTATTCGGGAGCAGGACGTGCTGTATGCTTAGAATGAGCACGATCAGTGGCACAGGAGCACCAGTAAGGTATGTGGACTTTGCTTTACCATGCCCATGTTCACATCAAGAACCAAGAATCCAACCTCCTAAGAACCCCATAACAGGCAATGTGCAGCATCTGCTCCAGGAACCACATAAAAGTCAGCATGCAGAGTCCCCCACCTCCTACACATCACCCCATAACAGGCAGTGTGTAGAATCCCCCCAATCACCCCATAATAGCCAGTGTGCAGAACCCCCCCAATCACCCCATAACAGGCAGTGTGTAGAATCCCCCCCAATCACCCCATAACAGCCAGTGTGCAGAACCCCAGCCTCCAAACATCCCATAACAGGTAGTTTGCAGAAAGCCCCCAATCATCCAACAGGTAGTGTGCAGAAGCTGCACGGCTACTTGAGCACAAGTGGCACAGGAACGCCAGTACGGTAAGTGGACTTTCCTTTACGTTCCAAGTTCATGCCAAGAATCCTATAACAGGTGGAGTGCAGAATCCCCCCCCCCCCCCCCTCAGAACCACATAAGAAGCAGCGTGCCGAGTCCCCCTTCCTCATTACCCCATAACAGGGAGTGTGCAGAACCCCCCCATGACCTCATAACAGTATGTAGAAGCTGCAGGGCTGCCTAAGCACAATCAGCGGCAGAGGAACCACAGTAAGGTAAATGGACTTTTCTTTTACCAGCCCCATGTTTGCGCCCATAAACAGGCAGCATGCAGGACACCCCACAGAACCCCATAACATCCGTGGCACAGGAGCGCCAGTAAAATAAATGGACTTTTCTTTTTACCAGCCCTAAGTTCGCTTCAAGAACCCCATTACAGGCAATGTGCAAAATCCATCGCCCCCCCAATAAATCCATAGCAGGCAGTCTGAAGAATCCCCCACCCCCATTATCCCATAAATGGCAGTTTGCAGAAGCTGCACGACTCCGAGCATCAGTACCAACAGTACAGACCCTCAAGCCGACCCCCCTCCACAATTACCCATCACTCCATAACTCCATAACAGGCAGTGTACAAAAGCTGCAGGGCGGCTTGTGCACGACCAGTGGCACAGGAGTGCCAGTAAGGTAAATCTGACTCTTCCTTTACCAATCCCAGGTTCGCTTCAAGGACCCCATAACAGGCAGTGTGAAAAATCCCCCCCCATTCACCCCATAATAGGCAGTGTGCAGAAGTTGAGCGCGACCGCAGTACAGGTGCACAAAAGAGACGTGTACTTTTCCTTTACCAGGTTCGCTCTATAACATCTGCCCCCACTTTTTTTGATCTTTTAGAGTGAAAAATCCAGTATTCCTAAAAAGGGACACGAGACAGGGCTGCACACTGTCTCCACTATTGTTTGCACTAGCAATAAAGCCATTGGCCCGCGCAATAAAGAAGGACTGCAATATTGTGGGGTGCAAAAAAAAAAAAAAATGAATAGAATTCAGCTATATATGACAAGGCCATCACTTTCTCTTTCAAATGCTCCTACCTTACTTGAAACATGCCCTGGTAGATGGAAATAAAAAGGCAATCCAAAACTCGCTGGTTTTGTTGATCATCTACGTGTTACGAATACAAGGAATGACGTTTTGGTGTGTCCAACAAGAACAGCGTATGTTCTAGGAGCTCCCTGCACAGAAGCTTGCTGTCCCAAGCCTCTGAAGATAGTCTTCACTGTGACTACGTTGCCCAGATAGGAAAGGTCTATGACAGACCCTGTAGGCTAAGGACCAGCAGCACAGGTTCAGACCTTCCTAGGGCTGCATAGAACAAACTAAATCCACAGGGATGTGCCCTCTTAGATGGAAGGGTTTGTTCTGGGAGGCATAGGTGGGATACCCACAATACAAATAGTGTCTGGAACAATTAGGTGCTTAAAGTCCACTTTCGATGGAACTGGTGCTGAGCTGATCTAGTGTTTTTCACTACCTGCAATTGGATGCTACTGGCAACATACACCAAGTAGAAAGATGTGAGCCCTGTACACACAGAACACTGCTGCTATAGCCGCTGCTGAGGTGATGGGGCTCACTCAACCTTACACATGCCCAGCAGCAGTGCTCTGTGCAACTATCTGCAATCTGTTGCTATTGGCAATGTACACCAAGTCTTAGCAACAGATAAAAAAATGTTTCCATAAAACACACATTTGCCAACATTAGAACAAAAAAATGCTAGATATATCACAACACCTTTAAGACATCATTTTGCCACACAAAAATATACAAAAATTCAAATGATTCCCTCCCCCCAGGAAATCCAGAATCAGGATGCCCCGCTGTGTAATCTCCCCCAGGCCGCCCAGTATACTTACCTTCTTCCAGGCACATGCACCGGCACGCTTCCTGTGAGAGGACATTGGGGGATGCGGCTGTCAGGCACGCTGATTGGACAAGAGGCCATGCATGCACCGTAGGACTGGGAAAAGGTGAGTTAGATTTGGATTATAATCTGCAGCTGTGATGCTTTAACTTTACAAACGCCTACAGATTACGTCATTTAGGTAACAGCTCATTCGGAAAGGACAATCTCACCCATGTGATTCAGGTATCACTGTTAGGAAAGGCAGCCAAATACAAGACTTGGCTGTGCCCCCTCTGGCAAGGTGGCTCATTACCAAGAAATCTTTCCACAGAGGTTCAGCTAGGTTTTTTTCATTGATAGGACGCCTTTGGTACCTGGCAGGCACCTCAAAGTCCTCTGCAGTCTTGGGGAACATATCCATCTTAACCTGGTAGAGCTTGGTCGGGGGGGGGGGGGGGAGAAGAACAAACAGCAATTTCACTTTCCCATGTGTTGTTCCTCTGTGCGGCGGCATCCCAAATTCAAGCCTTGTAGCCGATTATCAGCTGACCTTCTACTAGAATGGGGTTGTCCGGGCCCCCAGCCAAACTCTCAAGCCATTGTGACCAGGCAATTGATAACCTGGACCAAATACCCCAACAATTAGGACAACGTCATGAATAAGATTGTCAGCTACAACTAGGGAGAGAACCATTAGAGCTAGAACTAGAGCTGGGTGGTCTGGCATTTATAGCAAATTCCTCTGCCTGATAAAATATAACAGAAGTGCTGTTAGAGGAAAATAATTTATTAATTTGCGATTCCCAATGCCTCTTGCTGCCTCCCTGTTGAAGTGCGGACTAGACTCTGCAGGAAAATTGTGCATCAAGATCTACTTACAATAAGTATACTCTGAATATCTGCACTACTAAACCCAACATGCCCGATAGTGTGTTTATGCACTACTAAACCCACCATGCCCGATAGTGTGTTTATGAATAGGGCTGGTGAGGGGGGGGGGGGAATAATCCCCTGATGGAGGACTTGAATTATGTATCCGACGCCCATGGTACCGCCTATACCCTGCGCTCCTTGGTGTGAAATGTGCACCATCCTGTCCTGCAGAGCTTGGATAGCTCTGGCTGATCAGGAGCGGCAAGAGCTGTTTGGGGGGGGGGGGGGGGGGGGGGGGGACTTCTTTTCTAAACATCCGAAAGGGCAGAATACCACTGAGATATTATGGCTCCACCCCCAAGGTAGGAACACATGACAACCAGAATACACAAAAGCTTTAGCTCCTCCTCCAGACCTAAATAGTTTAAGAGATCTGAAAAACAAAGACATCAGCATTAACATAAAATAACGTAGCTTGAGGGAGGGAAGCCTGTATGCTGCCCTTAGGTTTAGAAAAGAAATTACCAGGTAACTAACTTATGTTTTCTCAAAACATCCTTAGGGCAGCATACAACGAGAGGATAAGCAAGATACTACCTCTACTGGGTGGGAAAGGCTGCCTGTTAACACACTCCTGCCAAAGGATTGATCTTGCAAGGCGAGTAGATCTAGGCTGTAATTATTTTAGACAAATGTTTAGCTGAAGCCCAGGTTGCCGTTCTACTGATCTGGTTGGTAGAGGCACCAGCGTGCTCTGCCCAGGATTTAGAAATGCTTTTTGTTGAAAGAGCTGTAATCCACCCTGGAGAAGGAGATCCGTTGCAAGCAAAATTGATAGTGCTCTTTATCTATCAGGCCAATGTTGCATTGGAAACACGCTGACCCTTCCTGTGACCCAAATAGGAAACGAATAAGCTATAGGCCTTCCTCTAATCCTTCATTTGCCTATGGTATTCCAGAAAACAGGCCCCGACACCCAAAAACGTATCGACAGAACCTGTGGAGGGATCACTATCCTATGGAAGGATAATCTCGTGGATCCAATGAAAGTTGGAGGAGATCTTAGGGTGGCGGCAGGATAGAGCCTGGATATCCCTGATTCTGCGGGATGAAGTTATTGGCACCAAAAAGACAGCCTTCCATGTAGGAAATGTAATATGAGAGCTCGAGGTTCAAAGGGTGGTGCGGCCAGAGCTCCAAGGACCCGGGCAAGATCCAGTTGTAAAACAAACCTCAAACAGACCAGTCTGGACCGCCTGACAGCTAGCAAAAATGCCTCATCAATGCGAAAGATGAAAGTCTCTTATCTGGAAAAAAAAAAAAAAAAAAAAAACGCATTTACTGATGCCGAGACCCATATTGACTCTTTCCTAAAGGAAAACCAATACGACTGGAAGACTAGAAGGGGATCTTTAAGAAGCATCACAATATCAGGATCTGTATTGTCAGGCGCTGTGGATCCTGACAAAGCACTTGCCCCTGGGATGAAAAATCTGGTCCCACCAGGGAGTTCCCAAGGCTTTTGGACCAAGTGCAAAGATAGAGTTGAAAACCATGGTCTCTGCGGCCACCATGAGCCCAGCAATAGAATTGTGGCTGACTGTCAGGTTCTAAACAAAATATCCTAAGGGAGGATCCAAACTGGAGGAAAAAGCGTAAGATAGACTGAACCCTCACTGGTGAACCAGGGCATTTATTTCTAGAGCTTGTATGGAGGGATCGAGGGAGAAGAACTTCCTCAGCTTGTTGAATTTTCAGGACACAAATCTGATTGAATACCTCCTGGTTCAGTGACCATTCTGCCTCCGACAGAGGAGAGAGACTCAAAATATCTGCCACCTGATTTTGGCAACCTTTCAGGTGGATGGCTGAACGGGATAAAAGGTTCAGGATTGCCCAGATCAGAATTTCCTGCTGCTTGTTGCAGGACAGATTACCTTGTCCCTCCCCGACAATTCAGATATGCCATAGTAGTCGCATTGTAGTTACACTATCTGTTCTAACTTGTATGTGAATGCCCTTCAAATGGGGAAAGAAGGCTAGTAATGCCTCTTTCACAGCTATCAATTTTCTGATATTCGATGAGGATAGGTTCAGTCTTCTGGACTATTTCCCTTGAGTGGTCAGGGATCCGCAATGGGCCCCCCAACCCCATGAAGAGGCGTCCGTCGTCACTACCAGGTCCTTGGGGTCAGACCAGGATAGGCCACTGACAAACCTGTTCCTGTCTTACCACCAACCCAGGGATTCCTTTATTAAATATAGGACTTCGATTAGCCTGAGACTTGTTCCAAGAGATTAGAATATGTAGCTGTAGAGTCTTTGAGTATAGCCGACCCCATCTTATGGCGGGGGAAGGACGAGGTCATTACATTAACCCCAAGACCCACATAACTTGACAAACTTTTTTTCTTAAGACTTGGAGCCAGTTTTAGACACTTCCTTAGAGGGCTTGATCTAAAATACAAAAGAAGGAGTAGTAGGCTGCAAGGATCCTTTTTTAACCTTCCAATCGCATGAAAATAACTCACAGTAGCCCTTATAACTGCAAGAGCGTGCTCATAATAACAAAGGGACATACAGGAGCAGAGCTGGCTCCCTTCTTCCCAGACTGAGTGGCTGACGGGGTCTGATCAGTCAGGTCGGAAGAATGTGGATCCGCAGCAGTCTCTCCCATAGTAAATGATAGAGGGGCAGGGACTTGCAAGGATTCCCCTGCCTGATCCACCCTTCTGGTGTGGGGTAGAGGGGCCCCTCCCCAAAGCTCAATGAATAAGCAGCAGGGAGGTTCCTAATTGCTGAGTTTTTTTAACCCTGAGGTAAAATGAGAGGGAGGCCGGAAAAAACAAAAAAATACAATTCTGTGATTACTCACCTGTAGAATTGTTTTTACGGTATACAGCACGGCTTGCTTCATTTCAATTCTTCACATTTGGTAATCCGCAACAAGGTGGCTCCTCCCGGTCCATAAAAAGGGCAGGAATTACCCAGAGACTCCAGTGATTCAAAAGCAGTAATGCAAGAAGCCGGGAGGCAAAGACCATGTTAACAAAACACACAGCCCGTTCCTTAGAATTAGAAGGGGCAGGACACAAGGAGGACAAGACAATGTCTTAATTAAGATGAAATGCAGAGACAACCTTGGGCAAGAATTCCGGTTTAAGACTGAACACCACCTTATCCTGATGCCGCTCAAAATAAGGAGGCTTCATAGAAAGCGCCGCCAGTTCTGAGACGCGACGCACCAAAGTGATAGCAACCAAGAAGGCCACCTTAAGAGTCAGAGTGGATAGAGAGGCATCGCACAGGGGTTCAAATGGTGGACCCTGGAGAGCAGAAAGCACCAAATTCAAATCCCACACTGGTAGCAGAGGCTTACGCGGTGGACGCACATGAGTCGCACCTTGGAAAAAAGTCTTGACTAGCCTATGATTGGCGAAGGATCTTTGGGAAAAAAAATTGCCAAAACTGAAACCTGTCCTTTGAGGGTACTCAGTTGTTGACCCAACTCCAGACCATGTTGAAGAAACTCCAGAACCCTGGAAATGGTGAAAGAGCGACAAGGAAAAGACTTAGACTCACACCAGGCAATGTAAGCATACAGACCCTGTAATGGAAGAGGATTTCTTCCGAGCCTGAATCTACTGAAAGTACTGAGGACCGAAGCCGGCAAACCCTTATCCGTTAGGATGGAGGTTTCAGCAGCCAAGCCGTCAAAGCCAGCGTTTGTAAATTAGGATGGCACAGCTGTCCCTGGGTGAGAAGCTCTGGATCGTCGGGCATGACGTACTGATTCGCCATCTGAACGACATCTGCGAACCATACCCTCCTCGGCCAGCGGGGGGCCACCAGGATGGTCGGAACCCCCTCCTGGGCTATCTTGCGCTGCACGCAACCCAACAGAGGAAAGGGAGTAAATGCATAGAGGAGTCGAAACTCAGTCCAAGGAATAGCTAAGGCATCCGTGGCGAAAGCCAGAGGATCTCTTGACAGGGAGACGAATTTGGGAAGCTTGTGATTGTGACGGGACGCAAAGAGATCTATGTCCGGCTGACCCCAGCAGCTACACAGGGCGAGAAAGATCTTGTTGCTGAGAGACCATTCCCCCAGACGAGACGTCCCCCTGCTCAGAGAGTCCGCCTCCTGGTTCTTCACCCCTGGAATGTAAACCGCCGAGATGCAGGGAGCATTCTCCTCTGCCCAAGACAAGATCAGGGACACTTCCTTGAGGGCTCGTTTGCTCCGAGTCCCGTCCTGATGATTGATGTACGCCACAGCCGTCTGATTGTCCGAGCGGACCTGGACCGCCCGACCCCCGTACATGGCCTCCTGCGGGCCCCACTGGCCCTGGAACTTCAGCGATTGCCAAACCCCTCCCCAACCGGTCAGACTGGTGTCCTTGGGGACAATCTCCCAGCACGGAGGCAGAAAGGACCTGCCCACTAGAAGATTCCTCGAGTCTAACCACCACGAGAGGGACTGTCTGGCCAGAGGGGACAGAGCGAATTCCTGCTCCAGGGACTCCTGATTCCGATCCCAAACGGTCAAGAGATTCAACTGAAGAGGTCTCATGTGGAACTGGGCAAAGGGAACCGCCTCGAAGCAAGACACCATGAGGCCCACCAACTGCATCCCCAGAAGGATGGAGGGATGAGGACAGGACCGCAGGAAGCGCGCCTGCATCTGAAGGCCCTCCACGTTCTGCAGAGGAAGAAACACCTTGACCTGAGAAGTATCCAGCATCATGCCCAGGAAGGAACTCACCAATGACGGAGAGAGTGAAGACTTGGGATAATTGATCACCCAACTGAAGGACTCGAGGGTGGACACTACCACCTGAGTATCCCTCTCGGCCTGATGAAAAGATGGAGCCGCAATCAACAGGTCGTCCAGGTAAGAAAGAATGCGAATGCCCTGGCTCCTCAGGAGGGACATGACTCCCACCAGCACCTTGGTGAACACGCGAGGAGCCGAGGCGATACCGAATGGCAAGGCCACAAACTGGTAGTGTTGATCCCCCAGAGTGAAACTCAGGAACCTCTGATGTCCCAGGAAGATGGGAACGTGCAAGTAGGCATCCTTGATGTCCACCGTGGTCATGAAGTCGCCTGGCTGAAGGGAGCTCACCGCCGACCGTAAGGTCTCCATGCGGAAATGTTTGAACCTGACAAATCTGTTGAGACCCTTTAGATCCAGAATGGGTCTCAGGGAGCCGTCCTTCTTGGGCACCGTGAACAGATTGGAGTAGAACCCCTGACCCCGTTCTTGAGGAGGCACCGGGCAAACCACTCCAGATGACAGAATATGTTGGACAGCCAACCTCAGGCCCTGCGCCGTCACAGGATTTTGGGAGATCCGGGACCGGAGGAATCTTGGGGGCGGCCAAGCAGCTAGCTCTATCTTGTAACCGGAGGACACCACCTCCTGAATCCACCGATCCGAGACGCGCTGTCTCCAGATGTGAGCAAAGAGCCGAAGCCGCCCCCCCACCCGGATGGGTGAGGGCGCCCCCTCATGTCTGAGGGGCCTTGGTGGGGGGCTTTGGCTTGGATCCCCAGGAGGGACTGGGAAGACCACGGGATCTACCACATCCCCAAGAGTCTCTGCGGCTACCCGAGGAGGATCCGCGGACCCCACGGGAAGAGCAAAAGGAAGAAGACCCCCGAAAGGGCCAGGAATGCTTTCTATGCTGAGGGAGCCGACCGTCCTTGGTCAATACATCAAGACGCTCCCCAAAAAGTCGTCGTCGTCAAAGAGGGACAAGTCCGTATCCAGGTGCCTCTTTACTAGAAGCCTTGCCAGCGGCCGTACAGGCCAGCTGCTGCTCAATGCTGGCCACGCGCAGCGCCAGGTCCGAATGAGACCCCCTGCTGGCTTCCCCCTAGCTGGGGGCTAAATGCAGGCGTGGGGAAGTAGGCGAAGCTGCAGGCAGGACCGGACTGAGAGAAGCGCTCGGCCCAACCTGTTCCGCAATGACACTTTGGGCGCACGGGACATAAACCACGCTGCGACCAAAGGGCATGCCCCGCACATGAGACACAGCCGAGCTTGCCCCGAAGGGCCCCAAGCTCGCTATCCCCAGAAGCCTCCATATGGTGATTACTGAAGGGCACAAATGGCCAGCACGGGAGAAAGGGCTAACAGACCCCACCTGGGATGCCCCAAGAGATCCCCAGACAAAGGGGAGGTAAGGGGGGCGTACAAGACCGGGAGAAACCACAAGCACAGTAAGCCCGTCTGAAAGACATAAGAGAAGAAAAAAATACAATTCTGTGATTACTCACCTGTAGAATTGTTATTATGAGTATACAGTACGTCCTACTCCAGATAAGAATCATTACACTTGGGTATTACTCCGCCAGATGGTGCTGGACTGCAGAGACCGCGAAATTGGCTCCTCCCGACCCTTCAAATACCCGGGACCTCCCACAAATCCCCAGCATTGAAAAGCAGTTAACGAGAAGCTGGGAGAAAGAAAACAGAACCAACTAGTAACTATAACAATGATAACAATCACCATTCAGGGGATCCTAGGATAATGCAAAACAAAAGGGTGGGGTGGAACAGGACGTACTGTATACTCATAATACCAATTCTACAGGCCAGTAATCACAGGATTGTATTATTCTTAGTATACAGTACGTCCTACTCCAGATAATCATTACACTTGGGACATCCAATAGTGTCCCAGAAAGTAGGGTGGGATCCCCAAAGGTAACAGACAGGTCAGACCACTGCCGCCTGCAGAACCTGCAGCCTTGCAAACTTGTTCAACAGAAGCCTGGTGCTGAAAAGCCCAAGAGGCACCAATAGCACGAGTGGAATGAGCAGTAAGGCGGAAGGGAGGATTCTTCCCTTTAGCAGAGTAGGCCTGAATCACAGCCCGACGGATCCATTTGCTGATAGTAGATTTAGCAGGAGCCAAACCCTTCCTGGGACCAGAAGGGACCACAAAAAGAGCATCAGTTTTTCTGAATGGTGCAGTAGCCACCGATCGTACTTCAGACACCTAACCACATCCAAGGAATGCAAGACCCTCTCCTTAGCGTTACTAGGATTAGGGCACAAGGAAGGAAGAACAATGTCCTGATTCAGATGAAAGGCAAACACGACCTTAGGCAGAATATCTGCCTTGAAGCGAAACACCACCTTGTCCTGGTGTCTCTCAAAGTAGGGGGACTGGATGGAAAGCGCCGCCAACTCAGACACACGCCTAACAGAGGTTATAGCCACCAAAAAGACAACCTTGAGAGTAAGAATGGCCAGGGCAGCCTCCTGCACAGGCTTAAAGGGAGCACCCTGCAAGGCAGACAAGACCAAGTTCAAATCCCAAACAGGAAACATAGGCTTACGTGGGGGACGCACATGCGTAACCCCCTGGAAAAAAGTCCTGATCAGAGAATACTGAGCAAAGGACCTCTGGAAGAAAACAGCCAGGGCAGAGACATGACCCTTTAGAGTACAGAGTTGGAGCCCCAGCTCCAAACCATGCTGCAGGAACTCCAGGATCCTGGGAATAGAGAACACACGACAGGGAAGAGACTTAGACTCACACCAGTCAATGTAGGCACGCCAAACCCTATTAGTAAATGGAAGAAGAAGACTTCTTTCTAGCCTTTATCATGGTATCAACAACAGAGGCAGACAGCCCCTTCTCCATCAAGATGGAGGTTTCAGCAGCCAGGTCATCAAAGCCAGAGTTTGTAAATTGGGATGGCATAAGTGACCTTGAGTGAGCAGGTCTGGCACCCTGGGCAGAGCGTACTGATCTAATGCCAGCTGCACCACGTCTGCGAACCACACTCTTCTTGGCCACCAGGATTGTTGGCACCCCCTCCTGAGCTATCTTGAGCAGAACCCTGCCCAACAGCGGGAATGGAGGAAAAACATACAGGAGCTGAAAGTCCTGCCATGACATTACTAGGGCATCCGTGGCCAAGGCCAGAGGATCCTGGGACAGGGAGACAAAGGCCGGGAGCTTGTGACTGACGGGACGCAAACAGATCCACATCTGGTTGGCCCCAACGGTGACACAGAGATTGAAACACCCTGTTGCAGAGGGACCATTCTCCCAGGCGAGAGATCCCCCTGCTCAGAGAGTCTGCCTGCAGATTCTCCACCCCCGGAATGTACACAGCTGATATGCAGGGAACATTGTCCTCTGCCCAGGCCAGGATCAGAGACACTTCCTTGAGGGTCCCCTTGCTCTGGGTCCCTCCCTGATGATTGATGTAGGCAACCGCCGTCTGGTTGTCCGAGCGTGCCTGAACAGGCCGGCCCTGAAGGTGTTGGGTCAAGTGAGCCAGAACCAACCTGATCGCCCTCAGTGCCAGAATGTTGATAGGTGTGTGGGCCTCCTGAGGGCCCCACCGCCTTCGGAACTGCAGGGACTTCCAGAAGCCCACCCAACCTGTCAGACTGGCATCCGTGGTGACCGTCTCCCAGCAGGGGGCCAGAAAGGATCTGCCCACCAACAGGTTCCTGCCACCACGAGAGGGACCACCTGACTAGGGGGGACAGAACAAGGACCTGGTCCAGGGACGCAGGATCCCTGTCCCATACTGACAAGAGGTGGAGTTGCAGAGGCCTCAAGTGAAACTGGGCCTAAGGGACCGCCTCAAAGCACGACACCATCAGGCCCACCAGCTGCATTCCCTGCCTGATGGAGGGATGAGGGCAAGATAGCAGGAACTGAACCTGCACTAGCAGACTGTCCACCTTCTGCTGAGGAAGAAAAATACTTGCCTGAACTGTATCCAGATTCATTCCCAGGAAGGGTGTCACCAAGGAGGGAGACAGGGAAGATTTGGGATGGTTGATCACCCAGCCAAATGACTCCAGAGTGGACACTACTAGCTGAGTATCCAGCTCTGCCTGTTGGAGGGACTGAGAAGTGATGAGAATGTCGTCCGAATAGGGCAGCACGCGAATGCCCTGAGACCTGAGCAGAGACATCACTCCTGCCAGCAGCTTGGTGAACACTCTGGGAGCTGAAGACCGAAGGGCAATGCCACAAATTGGTAGTGCTGATCCTCCAGAGCGAACCTGAGGAATCTTTGATGACCTGGAAAGATGGGAATATGAAGGTAAGCATCCTTGATGTCCACCGAGGTCATGAAGTCCCCTGGACACAGGGAACTGATGGCAGAGCGCAAAGTTTCCATGCGAAAGCACCTGCACCTGACAAACTTGTTGAGGATCTTCAAGTCCAGGATGGGCCTGACTGACCCATCTTTTTTTGGGCACGGTGAAAAGGTTGGAATAGAAACCCTTGCCCCTTTCTCGTAAGGGGACCTGACAGATGACCCCTAGCTCCAGAAGGCTTTGCACTGCCAGAACCAGAGCCCGAGCTGACATAGGGTCATGAGAGATCCGGGATCTGATGAACCTTGGGGGCGGCCAGACAGCAAACCGGAGGACACTACCTCCTGAATCCACCAGTCTGAGACATGAAGCCTCCAGACGTGAGCAAAATGCTGAAGCAGTCCCCCCACCCGGATGGGTGAGGGCGCCCCTTCATACCTGAGGGGGCTTGGGAGAAGACTTAGGCTTGGAGCCCCAGGATGAGCCCACGTCCTCTGTCCCTACCCCAGAAATCTCCTCGGGCCCCGGTAAGGTAGACCCCCTCCCCTGTCTGGCTCCAACGTTAGGGGGAAGAAAAGGAGCCCTGTTCCCGAAAGGGCCGAGACTGCCGCCTGCGCTGGGGTAATCTGCCTCCCTTAGCAAACAGGTGCAGGCGGTCCCCAAACAGGCGTAGTCCTTTGAAGGGAAAACCAGTGAGAGCTTTCTTGGCAGTGTTGTCAGCAGCCCACTGGCGCAGCCAAACCGAGCGGCGTATAGCCACCACAAGGGCAGAGGCTCTGCCACACATCCTAATGGTATCATCCAAGGAAAAGAGGACATAAGTCACAAAAACCTCACAACGAGAGAGTGCATTAAACTCCTCACTAGACACATCAGGAGCACCATCAAGGATACTTCTGAGCAGGGTCCTAATAGCCACAGCGGTAATGGCAGAGGGACAGACCGGGTGCAGCGCCATCCCCACACAGGCAAAGGCATGGGACGCCAGCTGATCAATGTCCTCACCATCCCGCAGCGTAGTAGAGTCAGGGGAATGCATGACCGAGGTGTTAGATAACCCTAGGATCGGGGCATCCATCTCTGGAGGGGATGACCAACGCTTCACCACATCAGCAGGAAAGGGATACCTCTTATCCCAACTCTTAGGGACTCCGGGAAGCCTGCTGGGACGCTCCCATTCCTTGAGCACAAGATTATTAAAATGGGCTTGCTCAGGAAACTCTAAACAAGGCTTAGCAGTATGAAACAATTCCCCCTGCTGCCTGGGGGCCGCAACCGGGGGAGAGATAGACAGTACCTCAAAAATCTGAGCCAACAGCCTATCAGTATCATCTGGGGCCAGGGGTCAGAGCCAGAATCATCATGACCCCTGGGCCTCTCATCAGATGACCCTGAGTCAGAGAATAACTCCCCTTCTTCCAAAGGGGTATAGCCAGACAGTTCCAAAAACTCAGTCTCCATGGGGAAAAGAGTGATATCAGGAGTCAAGTGCCGCTTCTTAGCAGAGGCCTTACGCGCCAAGGTATTAGCAAGCAACTTCTCAACACTAGCCAGTCTGGAAGACACATCAGGCCGAGAATCCCCACTTGTATGCAACTCAATGGGAGTCAAATCTAAGCTTGGGGGAGTAGGTGACACCATACGTGGCGCAGCCCCAGCTACTGGTAAACCAGGCTGCAGCGCAAGCACCTGCTGGGCACAAGGTACACAGACCCGCACATTATCAGCAGTAATAGGGGACACCCCACAAGCTACACACAGCCAGGCTTGTCCCGAAGGAACCCCGAGCACATTATCCTGAGACGCCTCAATATCGTGATTATAGCGGCACAATAGGCCGATAGGGATTCACGCTATAAAAGCAACCTGGGAAGCCCCAATAGCCCGCTAGGGAAGTGGTTGTAATTTTCACCCTAGGCCTCACAAGTTTAATAACTAAATAGAGGGAGTAGGGCCGGGAGAAACCAATAGAGTTCGACCCGTCTGAAAAACATAAGCGAAGAGAACCCCATAAGTGACATGTATAATGACATAGGGTAAATAAAGCCGCCCGCGAGGGCACTCACGGACCGTGGTAGGTAGATGCCAGCCACGCAGCAGCCAAATCCAGAGAAAAAATAGCGCCGGGTATATCGCGAGGGGCGGGCCGCAGAGACAGTGACGCAGAACACGCCATCTGTGGGCCCCACCCCCCCCCCGAAGAGCGCAAAGCAGCACACATGACAAGCAGCCAATAACAGCGCATCAGCGCCTGAGGAAATGCCGCCGCCAACTGCGGAACACAGTGGAAGCGCGTGGCATATTCAAAAATGCAACCAGTGCAACCAAGTCAGCGCAGAGACTGACTCCAACCAGAAGCACATAATACAGTGAAAGCACCAAGGCATATACACCCCCCCCCCCCCCCGAGAGCTACAAGGGAGAGAGAGGGAGGGCAGCGGCCACTTAACATAGGGCCAACCGATAGACAGGGGCAAGGGGCAATAGGGCGGGAGGGGCATCCCATAGAGGCTCACCATATGCCTATACCGCCTACCCTTTGGTGGGGGATTGAGGTGGAGCAGCGCTCCTTAGCACCTGACAGCGGTGCTGCCTACCATCAACCGGACCAGCGCAGCCAAGGCTGGGAGGCACATTAAAAATGGTACGGGTGGGAATAGTCCTACAGGGCCGCAGGCTAATAGCCCCGCTCACCTGCGAGAAGAGAGCCATCTTCTTGTCATTCGCAGTCCAGACTGCAGAGAAATTCTGGGGATTTGTGGGAGGTCCCGGGAGGAGCCAATTTCGCGGTCTCTGCAGTCCAGCGCCATCTGGCAGAGTAATACCCAAGTGTAATGATTCTTATCTGGAGCAGGACATACTGTATACTAAGAATATGAGCGTCCCACAGCACATGCACCGTCCCTTAAGAATTACACGGGAAGACAATGGAGCAAACTCAAAGACCAGCGGGAGGGGAGCCTCCAGGAGCGTCTTCAGGTGACCAGCAACCGAGCAGCAGACAGGCGAGGAAGGTCCGGGCGTGCGCCACATGGCAGCTCGCCACAGCAGCAGTCAGGCAGAGGACCCTCCGAGCGCATGAGTATCTCTGGGCGCAGGGACACAAAATGGCACCCAGCCGCAGAACCTCGAGGGGTGGGCCGCGCGGGGATGAAGCGCGCCGTGTCATCTCGTGGTCCCGCCCCTCGGGAGACACGCGAACTGGACTCCGGGTGCCCAGCCAGAAAATGGGGCCGGTGGTATAGAAGGAGGAGGACGCAGCGGAGAGTAAACGGCCGTCCACCACAGCCCCGTCAGCTTAAGTGGGGGAAAAGACCACAATCCAGTATCAGTCCGAAAACAAGCAGAGCCAGGCAATAAGCACACAACAAATGAAAACATTCACCATAAAAATAAAGCATGTGGGAAACACAATAAGGGTGGTTTCTCCCTCCCCCCATCCAGGCTCGCCATTAGCCTGCGGCCGACTACCCTTTGGGTACAGAGTCTGCAGCCCAGCGCATAGCTCTGTGAACACCCAACCCCGGGTGTTCTCCTACCTTCACCTGAACCGTCAGCCGAGGCTGGGAGGTAGGATGGGTCCGGAACAGGTGGAAATAGGCTTGTAGGGCCGACGGGTTTGGGATACCCCGCTCTCCTGCGCATAACCAGAGAGAAAATGTTCTGTCTTCACAGTCAGGACTGCAGAAAAACTCTGGAGTCTCTGGGTAATTCCTGTCCTTTTTATGGGCCGGGAGGAGCCTTTCTGCAGTAGACTGCGCCACCTTGTGGCAGATTACCAAATGTGAAGAATTGAAATGAAGCAAGCCGTGCTGTATACCAGGAAAATTAAGATTAGCATAGTGCTTCCCCTTTAAGCCTGGAGAACGTACATCAGGTGGGTCCTGCAGCGGTGCCTAGCACTGACATCAACGAGCGCCGCCGGGTAGAATCGCCCCCTGCAGCAGATCCCTCCCACCTTCTATCAGATCGAATTCAAAAGCAGAGGAGGCACATGCGCATACTGCAGCCTTGCCTTCACCCAGCAAGCTTCATAGACCCACACTAGGGGGCAATATGACAATGCAGGCAACCGTCCGCAGCCGCACATTCCGGCGGAGCTTCGCATGCCGCAGGCATTGGAAGCCTGGGCTGCCATTGGTATTGGGGGAGGGTGGAGGAAGGGGAGCTGGCAATCCCCCGATGATTCCACAATGCCTCAGAGCGTAGCATTCCCGGCCTAAGGCTAGCGCCCCCCCCCCTCACTGGCATGAGTCACGGATAGGGGAATCTGGCATATACCCTGGGATCCCCCTGGGTCCCTGGCAGGCTGCCTCGAGAGCCAGGAAATGGGTCAAACCAATCAGACCCGGTCTACTTACAAGTGGTGCAGGAGATGGTGGTATGGCTCCTGCCCTAGGCAGGAACACAAAGAAATGGGGTCTGGAGGAGGCTCTAAAGCTTTTGTATATTCTGGTGGTCATGTGTCCCTTACCTTGGGGCGGAGACATAATACCTCAGTGGTATGCTGTCCTAAGGATGTTTCGAGAAAAGCATTTATACAAGTTGTGATTCCCAAGGCCACTTGCTACCTCTGAATCCCTGCAGGAGCACAGAGTAGAAAAGTGTGAGTCGAGATCTGCTTCTCATTAAACCGGACCAACACCCATTTTGTCTTTAACAGGTGTTGGTCCCGCAGACAGCTGATCTAAACAAGCTCGAGCCCTCAGAGCTTGTTTAAATGAGCTCTCTGCATGACCATTATGCACACACTTACGTATAAGTATATAATGTATTTTTCTTTTATTTATTTATCCCTCCCCCCTTTTAAGAGTAGCTCCGCAGAACAAGAGCACTCTTATGCTGAGGGTTCAGCAAGAACAGAAATAACAGTGAGAGCAGCGTTAATGTTTGAATGACACCATTAGGTTAATTTTCGGCCCCCATATACTAGTCTAGTGCGCCACAGGTGGGGGAGCCCGCTACTATGTCGGCAATCCACCGAGAGAGGCTCCCCCCTCTCCCCAGCGTCAGACAAGCTTGCTTAAGTCCAGCATAGTGGTGCCCTCGGGAGTGGAAGGGGGCAAAAAGCATGCCGCTCCAAATGGACTCGAGGACCCCCCTCCACTATGGCAGCAACCAGCCAAATGGGGCTCCTCAATCTCTGGACCCAGTGATAATGGGGAGACATCAAGGCTGAGGAAGCCAAGCATTCCACCAGAAAAGGATAGAGGCCCAGCCCGCTGCCATGCGGAGTCTCTCACCCCCACCATTGTCAAATGCCAGGACACCACCGTTGCAAAGTGGGACCCCCCTTAGTCTTTTAGGAAGGACGTCAGTAATCATGCTTTCCCACTCCCCCCCCACTCTTCCCTTATCTCAACTGATAAGTGGGAGCATGCGTCAGATAGATTACTAAGAAAGAAAAAAACTTTTTCATCTTGTACATTCAGACATTTTATTCTTGGTCTCAATAAAAAAGTTGCACAGATCAATGTCATAAAACTGAAACACCAACCATTTAATTTCCAGTTACCCCAGACAAACAAGCCCGAGGGCTGCGTGCGGGTGGGCATCACTGATGGAACATTAGTATTTCACTACTCCGGGTTTTGGTCCCCTGCCCCTGGGGTATCTTGATTTAAGATGTCCTGCAGTGAGAAACCCTTGCCATTTGCCTTCACCTTTACCTTTCCATGAGCCCATGGAGCAGGAGCTGCTCTCCACCAACTAATCTGAAAAGCTGAATGGAATCCCAGTTACACAGACGATCGGTGCACAGCATTACTTGCAGCCTTCCGCTGTGCACACCCATGCCAGCCATCCAGATAAGCCAGGCGTGGCCACGCACTGTCCGATTCTGCGAGTGATGCCGATGCCAGCCAAGATTATCAAGTGAACGTCGGGGGGGGGGGGGGTGGAGAGGGGGATCAGGTGCCTTTTGGCCCACTTCAAACAATACACTATTCAATTCTGTTAACTGTACCTGATATTATCAATCCAGCAATCAATGACAAGAGGCAACAGGAGTTCAAGGTTCAGCCAAAGAGTGAAGTAATCATCAGTCTTCTTGGAACACATGTAATGTACAACTGATGGTTTATTTAATTTGGCTTCAAGCTGATTTCCAAGGTCTCCTGGAACTAAAACATACAGAACATTATTAATAAAGGAGGTTTACATACAGAACATTTCCTTTAGCTACTGGAATACAAGATTGCGATTCTCTCATCTGAAGAGATTGAATTAGGGCAAAAGGAATGTGGAGCATCATATCTGCCTTAGCCAATCAGAAGATTAGCAAGCCAGAGTCAGGAAGTCTTTGCTCTGTACACTAAACACATTGTTGCTGGAGAAAATTATTTTCAGTGGTAAACAAATAGAAAAGGAAAAAGGAAGGTAAGCTCAGCACTCTGAGGACATCATATTGTCATAAGTCACCTTCACCCGGAATCCAGCTCTGCTTGTAACAATCAGGAACGCAAATGCCTGCATCCCAAGCAGCGGGTGAGCTCCTGCCCCTGCCTAACTAATTGGCTGGGTGCAGGAGCATGTGCACAGGCCAAAGATGCTGGAGATGCAGCCCCTGGTGTTTACAGCAGCGAGGGAACCAGGAACAAGGCAGGTTTTGTGGCACCCGGGAGGGGGTGGCAGGGCTTCACACACCGGGGGAAACACTTGGATCTTTTAGATTCCAGGGATGCCTGCATTGGGATTTGTTTGGTTTTAATTACTATGCTCTCTAGTGGTCATTCTTTAGCTTAACAGTTCCAAACTGATTTCTTCCTGATATTGATGATCTGTCACAGATGTGTTTCATGGGCATAAAGTAATACCAAAGGTGAGCGCCCAATTGTTGTTCAATTGTCTCGGGCTACATGTGACACGGTCCCAAACTTTTACTAATAACTTAAAAACTACAGGGTATTTCTGAAAAAAAGTATTGGAGCTGGGAAAATATGAGGAGAAACGCTGGGTGTGGCAACAGAGATGTGATGTAAGCACAGTGTGTGCTTAACATATATCATAGTAAAAAAATAAGTGCTCGTTGTGCCTCTAGTTATTACTGGCAGCACATAGTGTGACTAGAAAAAGGGGACGAGAGATGCTGCAGGCTAAGAGCGTCTGGGGTTTCATAGCTGCAAAGAGAGGCAGCTCATCAAAACGTCTGGGGAGTGGGGCTGTTTCAGTTCTCGGTACACTGAAGGTCGATTGAAGGACCAGGTGGAGGCTGAAAGTAGAATGAGGATTTCCTCACTAAGTAGACTGACATAGCAGGAAGGAGAGCTTGAGGGACTCAATGTACGGTAAGCTACGGATAGATTTTTTTCACATGCCTATCACTTCAATGTGTTCCTAATAATAACAATGGATTTCATTATATGGATTCCATGCCACCCCACACAGCAGGAGTATTATTTTTAGTCACATTTCCATATACATCTAATAGCTGCCACCTTCAGAAAGTGTGGTTCCCTTTACGGGATAATAGCTGACCCTGAACAAGCATAATTCATTCAGTCCCCGTGAATGAGTGACAAGAAGTAGTTAATATCAAAGGAATGAAAAAACAGACACTATGAACGTTTTAGAATACGTGCACATTTTTTGTACTAAACAAAAAATAAATGACAATATATTTTGTAACATTTGCCATCGCACAGTCTGGCACAGTTGGAAAAGAAAGGTAGCGGCCATATTGGAGCTTCCTTTCCCAGCATCTCAGCAATGCTGCTGCCTAGATTCAACTGGCATAACTGACAATGCCCAGTAACAGGAAGCCCAGCAGCAATTTCTGTATGCAGGAGTTAGAATAAGGTAAATTAATTTTTATGTGCAGCAATCTAAATTGCCCCAGGGAGGGATGCATATGAGCACAGAGTTGATCTAGTTTGAGTCATTTTTGACTGTTGGTCAACTTTGAGTGAAACCAGTGCAGATCAAACTCTGGGATAGAAAAAATCCAAGCTTTTGTTCCTTGCCCCCCTCGATCCGGGTTGACTCGCTGTGTGAAACCCCCCGGGTCGCCCAGTAAAACTGGACAAGAGCATGCACAGGCTCTCGTCCAATCAGTGCATCAGAGAAGCCGCATCCCCGCAAGCCTCAAATAGGGTGAGTGCCGTTCTGGAAATTAAAAAATGCCTGGCGCGGGTCTGGATGGGACGGGAGGGAATCAGGTGGCACTGGAGTCTTATAGGCACCAGGGTCGCTTTCAGACCTCTTTAAGCTTCAAAACTAAAAACAAAAACCTGGGGTGTGGGGTAACTGGAACAGCAGCAATTTTTCAAAAGTATGGGTGTTGTTCCTAGCGCTGGGGGCATCCAGATTGCCTGTGCATTAACCCCCTGTAGCGATAACCCGGAGGGCTTCACCACCCGAGACGTCCTTTCCCAATAGTGAGAGGTGGTGCTGGAATTCCAGAGTCGTCCGTGAGGAAACAGGAACAGCCCTTACAAGGGCTAGTGAATTGTAATACAGCGTTTCCCCCAATAAGAGACAGAACTCAGTATTGAGGGTGAAGATGAACTGAACTTTATTAGTGCCACACTGGGCCTTATATACACAAGTCTCCATTGCATGACACACACACCGACCAATAGCAGCAGGGCACACAATCCCTCAACTCTGCCGGTGACGCAATCAGCAACACACTCTGTAATACACTCAATCCGAACAATGCCATTGTCTGTGACGTAATCAATCAATACAATGGCAGTCAGAACAATGAATAACGTAATCAATCAATAAACTGGCAGTCTGTAACATGCTTAAGAAAAGGAAAGTAATGAACCTGTGTAAAGTCCAAAGGGGCAGAGAGTCTGTCACAATGCCCCCTTTTTGTGGAACACCCGGCAGACCCGGATTGACCCTGTTTGGGTTAACGTGGGGCTGTCCGGACTCTTGTTAGGGGCAGAGTTCTGTTTGCCGGGATAATCCATCTGCATTACCATTTTGTCTACCGGGCCTGTATACACACACACACAAACACACACACACAGTTGTACTCACAGGGTGCTGGTCTTGTACACACACACACATGTACTCACAGGGTGCTGGTCTTGTACACACATACAGTTGTACTCACAGGGTGCTGGTCTTGTACACACATACAGTTGTACTCACAGGGTGCTGGTCTTGCACACACACACATATGTACTCACAGGGTGCTGGTCTTGCACGCACACACACACACACACACGTACTCACAGGGTGCTGGTCTTGTAAACACACACACACACACACACGTACTCACAGGGTGCTGGTCTTGCACACACACACACGTACTCACAGGGTGCTGGTCTTGCACACACACACACACACACACACACGTACTCACAGGGTGCTGGTCTTGTACACACACACACACACATGTACTCACAGGGTGCTGGTCTTGTACACACACACACACACACACATGTACTCACAGGGTGCTGGTCTTGTACACACACACACACACACATGTACTCACAGGGTGCTGGTCTTGTACACACACACACACACACACGTACTCACAGGGTGCTGGTCTTGTACACACACACACACACACACACACACACACACACACACACGTACTCACAGGGTGCTGGTCTTGTACACACACACACACACACACACACACACACACACGTACTCACAGGGTGCTGGTCTTGTACACACACACACGTACTCACAGGGTGCTGGTCTTGTACACACACACACACATGTACTCACAGGGTGCTGGTCTTGTACACACACACACACACACACACACACACGTACTCACAGGGTGCTGGTCTTGTACACACACACACACACGTACTCACAGGGTGCTGGTCTTGTACACACACACACACACACACACACACACGTACTCACAGGGTGCTGGTCTTGTACACACACACACACACACACGTACTCACAGGGTGCTGGTCTTGTACACACACACGTACTCACAGGGTGCTGGTCTTGTACACACACACACACACATGTACTCACAGGGTGCTGGTCTTGTACACACACACACACATGTACTCACAGGGTGCTGGTCTTGTACACACACACATGTACTCACAGGGTGCTGGTCTTGTACACACACACACACATGTACTCACAGGGTGCTGGTCTTGTACACACACATGTACTCACAGGGTGCTGGTCTTGTACACACACATGTACTCACAGGGTGCTGGTCTTGTACACACACATGTACTCACAGGGTGCTGGTCTTGTACACACATGTACTCACAGGGTGCTGGTCTTGTACACACACATGTACTCACAGGGTGCTGGTCTTGTACACACACATGTACTCACAGGGTGCTGGTCTTGTACACACATACAGTTGTACTCACAGGGTGCTGGTCTTGTACACACACACACACATGTACTCACAGGGTGCTGGTCTTGCACACACACACACACACGTACTCACAGGGTGCTGGTCTTGTACACACACACACACACACACACACACACACACACGTACTCACAGGGTGCTGGTCTTGTACACACACACACACACAATGTACTCACAGGGTGCTGGTCTTGTACACACACACACACACACACGTACTCACAGGGTGCTGGTCTTGTACACACACACACACACACACACACACACACACGTACTCACAGGGTGTTGGTCTTGTACACACACACACACACGTACTCACAGGGTGCTGGTCTTGTACACACACACACACACACGTACTCACAGGGTGCTGGTCTTGTACACACACACACATGTACTCACAGGGTGCTGGTCTTGTACACACACACACACACACACACATGTACTCACAGGGTGCTGGTCTTGTACACACACACACACATGTACTCACAGGGTGCTGGTCTTGTACACACATGTACTCACAGGGTGCTGGTCTTGTACACACATGTACTCACAGGGTGCTGGTCTTGTACACACACACATGTACTCACAGGGTGCTGGTCTTGTACACACACACATGTACTCACAGGGTGCTGGTCTTGTACACACACACACACATGTACTCACAGGGTGCTGGTCTTGTACACACACACACATGTACTCACAGGGTGCTGGTCTTGTACACACACACACATGTACTCACAGGGTGCTGGTCTTGTACACACATGTACTCACAGGGTGCTGGTCTTGTACACACACACACACACGTACTCACAGGGTGCTGGTCTTGTACACACACACACATGTACTCACAGGGTGCTGGTCTTGTACACACACATGTACTCACAGGGTGCTGGTCTTGTACACACACATGTACTCACAGGGTGCTGGTCTTGTACACACACATGTACTCACAGGGTGCTGGTCTTGTACACACACATGTACTCACAGGGTGCTGGTCTTGTACACACATACAGTTGTACTCACAGGGTGCTGGTCTTGTACACACACACACACACACACACACACACACACATGTACTCACAGGGTGCTGGTCTTGTACACACACATGTACTCACAGGGTGCTGGTCTTGTACACACACACATGTACTCACAGGGTGCTGGTCTTGTACACACACACATGTACTCACAGGGTGCTGGTCTTGTACACACACACATGTACTCACAGGGTGCTGGTCTTGTACACACATACAGTTGTACTCACAGGGTGCTGGTCTTGTACACACACATGTACTCACAGGGTGCTGGTCTTGTACACACACATGTACTCACAGGGTGCTGGTCTTGTACACACACACTCTCTTAGCTCTGGTTGCAAGGCATTGAGAAAATGTTCTAGTAAAAACAATTGTAGGCTTCCTGGGTGACAGCGTTCCGGGCTAACAAAGCCTCCTTTACCAGATGGTAGTGTAGTATGTCCGCATCAGGGATGGCCCGGAAAGCATCGGAAGCTTTCCCAGATAGTTTCCCTGATAATATGGTGACCCATTCCTCCGTGGGTACCCGGTGTAAAGCGCACTGCCGTTCAAAATCAGCCAAAAATCCATCACTCATCGTCACTTTCCTGGAAGGACTTAAATGCTGCAAATGGAATCTTTTTCCCCCCAGTGTAACTGAGGCTCGGAGACACAGGGGCGCTGAGAGGCTGCTGGGTTGCGAGTCGCCGATCTTCCCTTCGCTTACTGGCCTCTGCCTCCGCTGCGGCGAAGACTTGGTCGATCAGTTCTTGTAATGGATTCGGCCATAGACCGACAATCTGTTCCGAACCGCTTGAACGAGAGCAGCGTCTTCATCAGTCTATATATGTTTCGGTCCTCACTGCTGCACGATCCATTTCGATCAGCTTGGCTATCAGTTCCTGACGTGGGCGGTTGCTAGCTGACCTTTCCCGGCTCTCGAGTAGATCCTTCAGGGTCAGCCTTTTCAACTTGTCATACTGACTCTCCATCAGGGTAGCACTCTCTCTGGGTAGAAAGGACCATCCGACCGCTTGCCACCAATTGTAGCGATAACCCTTATCGCCGGAGGGCTTCACCGCCCGAGACGTCCTTTCCCAATGGTGAGAGGTGCTGCTGGAATTCCAGAGTCGTCCGTGAGGAAACAGAAACAGCCCTTACAAGGGCTAGTGAATTGTAATATAGCGTTTCCCCCAATAAGAGACAGAACTCCGTATTGAGGGTGAAGATGAACTGAACTTTATTAGTGCCACACTGGGCCTTATATACACAAGTCTCCATTGCATGACACACACACCGACCAATAGCAGCAGGGCACACAATCCCTCAACTCTGCCGGTGACGCAATCAGCAACACAATAGACGTCTGTAATACACTCAATCCGAACAATGCCATTGTCTGTGACGTAATTAATCAATACAATGGCAGTCAGAACAGTGAATAACGTAATCAATCAATACACTGGCAGTCTGTAACATGCTTAAGAAAAGGAAAGTAATGAACCTGTGTAAAGTCCAAAGGGGCAGAGAGTCCGTCACACCCCCATTAAACCGGAGAAATCTTCCCTTTCTCCTCGGTCCCCTGGCAAAATAGAGCTCAGTGATTTGCAGAGCAGTCTTCTTCCGGGCACCTGGCCACCAGCAACCATGTGACTGCAGTGGCCAACCACAAAAAAGGTTTAACTGTATATACAATGTATTTATAAAAAGACCCAAAGTGACACACAGAATGCTAATACAACTAAAGGATATAAAATAAAAAATTTTATACTGAGCCTTATTTATAAAAGGCATCACTGCCATTTAAATCCACTTTGCACCAATGACTTGAGTCCAGCGTCAATATGTTTTGCATAAGCATTTGCATAAGCTGTGCCAGTTTAAAGTGTTTTTTTTTTTTTTTTTAAAAGCAAAACCACTAAATATGAGCCTAAACACACTGTATAGTTTGATCCTGTTGCTCACAGAAGGGATATCCTGTGACTGTAAGTGAAGAAACACCAGCCAGACTGAACCTACCACCATAACGCCAGCCCTAGGGTCTAAAAGGCTGGCCAACTAACTACGCCTATGGCATCCTGACTCGGGAACCAAGGACCCATCACAAGCACGAGGTAAAGTCCACTTTACACTGCCAATCTTTACAGCTTGTTAAAGTTAGCAAATAAGGCGTGCAACATTTATAGCGGAACATAGTAGAGCTTACTGATGGATCAGCATAAGGGCCCCTATTAACGCAACAGAAGCTAACACAGGCTGGCCAATACAGATAAACCTAGTGTGCCAATGCAGGCTGATTAATTGCAGTGCCATTCTGAAAATATAACACCACCAAATTCTAAAAAAGATGCAGCCGTGTCAAGGCGGATGCATATGCCATCGGAAGAGAGGAAAATCTTTTAGTGGCTGCAAAAGACATGAGATTAGGGTGTAAGTTCATCTTCCAGTAGGACAACCACCCTGAGCACACAGCCAAAGCAACAATAGGAATAGTTTACATCAAAGCCTATTCATGTGTTGGAATAACCTTGTCAGAGTGTAGACCAGTGATGGCAAACTTTTAGGAGATCGAGTCCCCAAACTACATAATTGTACCCTAAATAGTGAGGTTTTAGTTTAGAAAAAAAAATGCCCTCCCGTGCATAGTGCCCCTACAAGTGCAACACTGGTTAATACCTACTTTTCAGGCCCCAAAGTTTTGGCAGCCAGGAGACAGAAGCTGCCCCCGTGTGACTGGGATAGTAGATATCCAGGTTTTGGTCGCATGTAGTCATCTTCTCCCCCCCCCCCCCCCAAAAAAAAAAAGTTCTGGAGGCAGAAAGTATTAACCAGTGGTATCGGGCTTGTGGGTCACCATGTACATGAGGACACACACACACTTGCACCAGGCATCACCCCTTGGCCTGCACAAACACACACCAATCCTCCAGCTACCACCTCCTGCGCGGGGGGGGGGGGGTCGATTATCCGCATGCAACACTTGTGGCTCACCAGGAGGTGATGTTGTAGGGTGCGGAAGTGGAACTCTGAATCACTTCAGCGTGACCACACAGAGAGAAGGCTCCACCCCCTGGGAGGAAACAAAAACTGAACAGAGTTTAAAAGCCCCCACCCCTTCCTCCCCACCTCAGTCTTTGTAAAGTAACCCAAATAACCCTAGGACTATGGGTGGGTAATAGGTAGTCATGCTGAAGTATTCTTGAAAAATCCATTACCGGACCGGTAAGTCTAAGGGGGGGGTTTTCCAAATCATACTTCAGCATGACCACACGGAGAGGATTAGGCAAGTAATTATACCTTAGGGGTGGGAAGCTGCAAGTAGTACCCTTCTACCGAATGTCTGATGTTTTGCAGAAGTAGATCAAGCCTATAATGTGTTAGGAAGGTGTGAGGCGATGACCATATCTCTTCCATAGAGGCACCAGTTCTCTCTGCCCAAGATGCTGACATGGCTCTTGTAAAAAGGGACACCTCAGGGATAGAAGCTCCCCTGGATTAATATGCTTGTGCAATAGCCTGTTTTATCCATCTGGCTATATTGGACTTCGAGGCTGCTGAGCCTCTCTTTCTTCCACTGAAAGTTACTAAAAGTTTTTCCACTATACGCTATTCTCTAAATCTTTCCAGAGCTCTTCTAACATCTAGCAGCAAGAGATGACTTCTGGGAGTATTGAACAATCTGGCTGCTTCACAGATAAAACCTACACTTCATGCACTCTTCTGGCAGTAGTAATGGCTAACAGAAAACATTTTAGTGACAATGGTTTCTCTAGAACATCCTCTAGCGGTTCAGAAGGAGGTTCTATTAGTCCTTTTAACACCATTGACAAGTCCCATGTAGGAAAACCTTTAAAAGGGTGCTGGTCTTTGGTGACCAACTGACTTGGAAAAAAAACTATTGATTAGTTCAGTCTGTCATGTTTGAGGAATACAGATAAAGCAGAAGTTTAAGTACTCAGAGTACTTACTGCTAGCCCCTTCTTTCTGCAGGAATATGAGTACTGTAGTTATCTCCTTTTTCTTCAACTTTATAACTTCAGAAAAAGAAGAAACATTTCCATACCTTCTCGTAGATTCACCTAGTGGTAAATTTTCGACTGGCCAAAAGAGTTTCAATCACTGTAGATGAACAGCCCTTACTTCTTTAGATGGCCCCTTCAAGATCCATGCCGTCATTTGAAGCTTTGACTGATTCGGATGTAGACTGACGTCCTGATGAATCATGTTCGGAAAGTCTGGAAGTCATCAAGAACCCCCTTTTCACCATTCTTCTAGTTCCGCAAACCACACCCTTTTTGGCCAAAACGGAGCTACTAGCATAACATGGATTTCTTTTTGTGCCATTTTGCAGATTACTTGTGGCAGAAAGGGGAAAAAACATAAGCAAGGTGAAACCTCCACAGTTGAGCTAGAGCATCCACTGCTAGCTCACCCTCTTCCCTTGTCAGAGAACAAAGGTCTCGTACTTTGTATTGCTGGCATTGGCACAGGTCTATCTGCCTGAGCCCCCAAGTACTTACAATCTGAAGTCATGTCTTGGTTCAGACACCACTCTGTCTGCTAAACCTTTACCCAACTTAAGGGGTTTAGCAGTAACCTTATATAGGGGTGACTATTACAGTATGTCTGTCTAACTAATAAATAGATGCCAAACATACGAATATACA